>JANTPZ010000486.1:0-22224 GCA_025593235.1 Vachellia pachyceras | reverse complement strand
GGGTTGGAGGCAGAGCGCCGGAGTATACAGGGCCGAAGCCACCTTGACCGAGGCGGGTGGAGAAGGATGACGTGGCACGGCGGAGGAGAGAATAGGAGAAACGATACGGAGGCTTAGACTCAGAATCAGAAGAAGGGGTGGTGCGTTTTCTCACGAGTCGGCGAAAACAAAGGAAAAAGAGAAGGAAGAACGAGCATACAGAGGCGGCGGAAGCAACCAGCGGAAGCAAAAGATGGTGACTTTTGTGGTATTTGTAAGAGGGAAGTGGCTGATTTGGAGGAAGAGCAGGTGGGTATGGATCAGAAACAACCGGGGACGACGGCGAGACGGAGAACTTCCGAGAGAGCATGGCGAGGCGATTTGAGGGATGTGATGTGAATTTAATCAGGAGAGAGGGATGTTCACGAGGGATCGGAAGGAAGAGACAACGGAGATGAGCGAGAAGGAAGAGAATGAGAGAAAATGGTGTGACGTTGGAGTGTCTGTGTGGAGATAACAGCAGAGAGAAGCAGGGCCAGAGAGGGTGAAGGATTCCTTCTTCCTTGTGAGCTTTGCGTTGTGCGTTGGAGAAAACTTGTGTCTTGGTGAACTTTTGGTGGAGCCTCGTTAAACTATTAAAAGACAATCTGACAACTGACAGAGTACTCTTCTTTTATATTCTCAAGTATATTATTTTTGATGAAAAATATTGTTAATAAATTAAGATAAAATTCCTTCACATATTTATTTAAATTTATATAAAACTCTTCTAATAAATTTTTAAACATACACTAAATTTTTGGTGGAAATTGAATTCACTAAACTATTTACGACTAATCGTGCTAAGAGAATAAACTTATCTACTTAAACATAGTTTTATTTCTATACAGTTTCACCGTGGCATTCATGTGTGTGAAGCCATTGTTTTAAAAGAGATTTTCTAAAAAAAATGTGGAAATTGGAATTGTAAAGTTTTGCCCCAAAAAAGAAAGAAACTATGAATAAAATGAGATATAATATAAAAGGTTACTTATTATAACATTAGTGAATCAATATATAAAATTACATTTGAAAATATATTTACATTAATGTTCAACAATACTTTAAATAAAATTACATCTAATAAAAAGATGAGTGTGCTTAAAATAGTGGAAATTGTAAATTATTGAGCTCTAACATATCTAATTTAATTAATATTGTATCAATTAACAATTTACATTATCAATCAGCCTCATTCAAAAAGTTACGGTTCAAATTTAATGATACTTAAAAATAACGTTTAAAGTATATTAAAAGAGAGACTAGTGTTTCACAAAAAAAAAATAAAAGAGAGACTAGTGATAATTCAGTTGTATCGATCATGTTTATAATTTTATTTTGATATATTAATAGATAGATTTCACCCTTTAAATAAATCTGAATCAACAAAATTTATAATGAACAAATGTTAATAAAATTAATTAAGGTCCAAGTAGGTACGTAATTGACCTAATCTCCATGAGCTGTAAATTGGAGTGTGAAGGTGATGATGAGTCAAACTTCTTCTGCAAGCCTGTAAATGTGGCACTTCTGGGTTTTGTGTAATCATTATTCTCATTCATATTTCACACCTCCTCTTCATTCATTTACTCATTTATTTAACTTATTTTTATAGAAGTTTGATATCACATGATCATTGAAAAATATGGGCAAAACAATATTTTTGCAACAAAAAGAAGAGTAATAAAACTCAAACCAAACCGATCGGGTTGATCTGATCAGACCTTCAAAAAGGTTGGTGGTGGCTCTGGGATCTGGTCAAAATAATTTTTAAGAAAATTTTGAATTTTTAATGAAGCTAAGTATTAGAGTTAATTACTTTCTTTAGACATATTAATAAAACTAAATACACTATTTAAAGTATTTATTTAACTTATTCTATAGAAGTTTGATATTATATGATCACTGCACTGGTGATTGCTGCTGAGATTTGTTTTATAAAAAATATGGTAAAAATAATTTTTTGCATTAAAAAGCAGAGTAATTAAACTCGTACCAAACTGATCTGGTTGATCTGACCAGGCTGTCAAGAAGGTTGCCAGCCTAGGACCCTTGCCAGAATATTTTTGAGAGATTAATTTCAGAGTTAGTTAATTCTTTTAGAGAGATTAATGAAACTAAATAAATTATTTAAAATATTAATAAATATGTATAATTAGATTTTGCATTAAAAAGCAGAGTAATTAAACTCGTACCAAACTGATCTGGTTGATCTGACCAGGCTGTCAAGAAGGTTGCCAGCCCAAGACCCTTGCCAGAATATTTTTTTGAGAGATTAATTTCAAAGTTAGTTAATTCTTTTGGAGAAATTAATGAAATTAAATAAACTATTTAAAATATTTATAAATATGTATCATTAGATTATATATTAATTTATAAATTAGATAAATTAGTTTAAAGAAAAATAATAAATATAAATATTTTAAATTAATTTATTTATCTTCCTTAGTCTCTCAAAAAAGTCAACTGACTTTTGTATTTAGAACAAGATGGTGGTATTAATTACATTTTTCAAATTATGTATAAAAATAAAAAAAATTTATTATAAAAGAGGCAATGTTTACTCGTGATTATGGTTTTAGTTTACATTTTTGTTATTAATTTAATATTAAGATAAAACAAATTGGGTTATGAAATGACAAGCACTAAGAAATGAAAGGTTGACAAGTTATGTAATAATAAAATTTGATTGGCGGATGGGAAGAAGAATGACTGTAAGAGGTTGAGTATTGTCTCATGCTTGGCAAGTGGAGTAGGTAATTCTCTAGTAGGGTAATTCTCTAGTAGGCCCGTTCTGTTCAAGGAAAATTGAGAAATAGGAAAGAAAAATCCTAAATTTTTTATTGTTTTCAACCGTTTGATTGTCACTAAAAGCTTATTTGAAAGCTATTTTGAAACATAGGTTTCACTAAATTTGAGGTAAAGCCTATGTTTTGAAAAGTGATTTATGTTTGGAAAGTTATAGCTTTTACGGATTCCGAGGTAAAAAAGTGGGTAGGAAAGAGGAAAGTAAAAAAGAGATAGAGAGAAAAAATATGAAAGAGAAAAGAGAAAAAAGTAGGAAAGAGAAAGTATGAAAGAAAAAAACCTAGGTTTCAAACCTAGGTTTTGACAACCAGGTTGCCAAACGAGCTCTGAAGCAAGGGAAATATTTAACTTCCCGCATAAAGTTATTTTTCTTCCTTCCCACAAAAAATGGAGGGAGGACAATTTTTATTGAGTAAAAGAAAATGTAAAAGATATATTTACACCTTTGAGAAAATCTGAATGACGACTATGCGCCCTTGAAATACACGCCTTCATTAGCGAGAGCACTTTGATCGCTGGAGGAGAAATTCTTGGTGCAGCTAGGAAGATGGGTCACTCGAACAAAGGTTGAGAAACATCTCATGAATCCAACTTCTCATAATTACTCAGATTGGACAGGTTTGAGAGTGCGCTATAAAAGTACTTTTACACAAGTCGATATAAATATGTGAAGGAAATTATCTCGTTTTACACAAGTCAAGATAAATATGTGAAGGAGATTATCTCGTTTTATAGAAAAATACTGTCAAATGTACATTTACCTTTTTTCAAACATTATTACAAACAAACCCATTATGGAATGGATTTGTGGACTATTGGAACTAAAAACCCATGGTAGGGGGATGAAAGAATAGAGAACGAAGCACAATCTTGACTTTCTTTACAAATTCAGATGCTATATATATATATATATATATATTCAATGATGATATAGGACCCGTTTGGTATACTGAAAATAATTTTGATGGAAATGGAGATGGAGATAGTTTAAAGGTACGTATGTTATGAAAATGAAACCTCATTTTTCTATAAAAAGATTAAACTGCCCTTTTATATTTAAAAATAAAAAATCTTCAACTTTAACCCAACAAAAAATCTTTGGCAAGACAGTGACTTGGTCTTGACTTCCGACGAGACGATGTGGATGAGTTCTTGACTTCTGATGAGGAGTGAGTTCACTTTACAGAGCAAGAGCATCTCTTCGGCGACTTGGTCTCCTGGAGGCGCAACTTGTGTGTTCAACTTTTTCTCTTCGATGACGGCAAACCAATTTCAGACTTCGGTAAGTTTTAAATCAAATGGATAATTATTTTGTAAGATTTTAATCAAATAGATGAGTCCTTTTGGATTTTGGCCAGTGGTGATGGTGAGTTCCTTAGTCTCAGGCGCTGCGGTGCTACCAACGTTGGAGGAGGAAGATGTGTTGGTGACGGTGGCTCAGTTCTCGTCGGTGGTAGAGTTGTCGTCATGGTCGCTGGCGGTGGGTTCTAGTTGCCATTGTCATCGATCAGTCTAGGAGGTCGCCAGGTTTGAATGTGATGAAGATTGATGGCAAATGTTGAATTCCATTGAATTTTTCACAAATCCAAAGTTTTATGATGGAAGCCATTTTAATGGAAATGACCCAAAATGAGTTACACATGGAAATGGAATTGTGGTGAATTCCATGCTACCAAAATGTTGTTATAATAGAATTGGGCTCAATTTCCCTGTATCCAATTCCATCATACCAACCCGGACAATGGAGAAAGCAAGCTAAAATCTGAAATCAAACCCAGGCCTTTCCGAAGAGAGGGGTGAAACAGTAATTTACCTTCCCCGAATCTATTCATTGATTTAAATGTATTGGTTTGTGCTTAATTGCTCGGCAAATACTAATTTATACGGACTCATCCCTTTGCTATTGGGATGTGCAACTATTTTTACTGTTGATTAAGTTAATGGCGACACTACTTTTGTTTTGTTGATGCATTCTGTTTTTGCAAAATTAAGAGTGACAAATTCGAATTTTATAACAAAATTTGAATTTTTGCGGTGAAAGCAAAGACTGAATTTAAATTTTGAATATAAATTCTAATTTCGCTAAATCAAACTTGGAATCCAAATTTGAAATTGGTATTGTAGAAGCATAACCCAAATTTGCGTTTCGACGATCTCTTAAATAAATAAAAATAAAAGTATCTAAAATAATTTTTAATAAATATGTATTCCTGATATTTCTACAACCCCTCATATCATTCATTATCCCATAACTGCAGGCACTCTATCAAATATAAACATCAATATTTTTATATTTATATTCAATATTTATATTTATAAGTACATACAACATGTGTTTTTGAATTTGATTTAACATCTTAACAAAATACCATCTTTATATTATTATTTGTACTATTTATTTACTAATTTTATTATTTTTTTAGTAATTTAGTATCTATAGCTATTTTTCTTTTTTATTTACATGGAGTATTTATTATTTATTATTTTTTAAATATTTAATAATATATTATTTTAATATAATATTATTATTTTATTAAAATAAACAAATTATTTAATTTTTATATTTATTCATTCAATACTTTATCTAATTAGTTAATAAATACCCGTTGAGGGTAATTTGGTCATTTGCATATCTTTCATACTTTTCTTACCGTTATTTTCAACATATTAAACATAAATTTTTTCCTAAAACATTTTGTCATTCCAGTACATGTCAAATATGTTTAAAAAAGTTTCATTGGATTCCATGTATTTCTATCAAAATAGATTTTATGTACCAAACGGCCCTTAGTATTACGCCTTCTCATGCCTCTATATTTGTTTTATTGTTTTATTTTTTTCTCATTTATATTTAATTTTAATTTAAGCATTTTATCACTTTTTGGTAAAAAAAAATTGAAGAAGAGAAGAAATTAAAGAGGCTAGGTGGTACATTCCCATTGCCTGTGTCTGATATGTTGTGTATATTCCAATTGATGTAGAGTTGACTTTATAAACTTCCAATTGCCCCATTTGTCTCTGATATTGACATTTTCATTTTTTTAATCGTCTTTTTTAATATAAGGTCAATTTAGGTCCTATCATAAGAAAAATTATTTAAATTTAATTAAAAATTTAGAGAAAATTGCTAGTAAGTCACTCATTTAAAAAAAATTATAGAAATTCAAATAACATACCTTACAAAATACCATATATATATATATACATAGACACAAGAAATGATATTTGTATCAATTTAACTAGTGGCATCGTGTTCAAATTTTGAATATACAGTCACGTTAATTATTTTTAAGGTAACAAGGTTTTTTTCCATTCCCTAACTTTTCCTTAAATCAAACTAATCAATTATTTGGATACTTAATAACAAGATTAAGAAAACGCATCGAGCTGATTTATTAAAAAGAAAAAAATAATATACCAGTTTAAAATTTGTAAAAATCATCTTGAAATCCATAAAACCATCTTGAAACCCGTAAAATACCTCGAAATCTGTTAACTCCTTTTTCCCAATAGAATTCTCAACCACACACAGTTTTTCTTTCGTATAAGATCGTTCACATCTCAATAATTTTATTTGGGATAGTCAAGTCGTCATTTTTGTTTTTTTCCTTATTGTTTTTTAGTGATCATGATTAGTTAATTCCTCTGATATACTCCCCTGCTCAGCCACATGGCAATATTTCAAAATAAATTATATTTTAGTCAATGAGACTTTTATTTAACTGAAATGGTCAAGTACTTTGAAAGGAAAAAAATAAAATTTCTATTGAAGGGGAATATGGAAAATCCTAGGGAAATTGCATCTATACGAGATTCGGATTAAAAAAATCTTATAAAACGTAATATTAATTTTTAAAGGATCAATAATAAATTTTCATTTTATTACCGAAAGTGATTACAAATCTTGCTTGTGTTTTTATAATTTATCAGCAATATTTTAACATGCATGTGATCGTAAATTAATTCTGAGAAGCATAGTTTTAGTAAATTACGTAACCATCCCACGTGCCTTTATTTTTTTATTAATTAATAAGGTCTGAGGAGTAATTCGGTTGCAGCTTTATTCTAATTTATTTCCCTGCTTTCTATATTGTGCGTTGTCCCAGTCTAACTATTCTTCTTCAGCGATCAGAAAAAAAAAATATTAGATAATGGCGGAGAATAGAAAAAAATTAGGGGAATTACTATGCAATTTTAAGAAAAAGATTTAATTAACAAAAATCGAAAGTTTAATAATAAATTATATGCATGTAATGATAAGTTTCAATGTTAGAATAACAACATAGTTCCCAATTTTGAAAAATTTACCATAGAGTAGTTCATGAATAGAATGTCTTAAAGATTAATAAAATTACAATCAGGTCCCAGCAGTAGTTAATTTGATTGTCATTAACAAATTTACCAGTCGTTAATAATAATCGGATCAACTACTATTGAGAGCTATTGTACATTTTATTCATTAATTCTTTTTGTTGGGATTTAATTGCAAATTTTGGTATTTTCAATCCTCAACGTTAAATCCTCACTTAACGTTGGAACTCTTTCGTTCCAAGGAAGACGATGTGAAAATGATGGAACGCGTTTGGAGGAGAAGGTGATCGGAAGGTTCATACTGTAGCCGCTTCTTATCAACGGTCCACGTTTGTTCAATTATTTCAACAGCCATTTTGCTTTAGCCTTGGACTTGGAAGCCATCAGCCATGTTGAACTCCGATACCTCCATCATGGTGTTTCAAGCTCGTCCATTGTAGCCCAGCAGTACAATTTGGCAATTTCTTTTTATACTTAAATTGTAGAAAAGGGGTTGTGTTCACCTACGATCTAAGGGCAGAGTATCTAACTCATGATTCACTGGACATGTCAAACAAACCCTTTAGATCTGGTCACACAGGTAGGTCGACCCAACTTCACTAAGCTGTGGTATGGTGATACCTCCCAAGTGTCACGACTAGAACCATAATAAAATGACGCTCCCTATAATCAAACACTCTCCCTTTACGAGAGAGTACTAACCTACTCCTTTCGCTACGGAGGATGGGTTCAATTGAGCACAAAGGTGGAAGATGCTAGACCAGAAGACCCGACCCAACTCGAATGGTTTTGACATTTACATTTAAAAGCAAATACGCTGAGGAAGATAGGGACAGGACAACCTTTTGGAGAGTAAATGTGAGCTGAGGGAGTTGCGTTGTAGTGAAAAACTCGAATAGGAAGTGTCGTGAGAAAGCAACTGAAAATTTCTAAAAACTTTTTAATCCCACTATTGTTGTAAAAATCGTCAGTGGACCTAAGATCTAAAATTTTGTGTCCGTTTAAAAAATCGTTAAAAAAATAATTTTATATAATCTATTGTGAATCTCATATCGTATAAAATTCTTCCAATTATTATGGGTTATAAACTAACTCCTTGTACTGAACTTTATTAACCTTTAAGACATTGTTTGATATGAAAGATTTGAAGTGAATGAGAGGATAAAATTTTATAAGTTGCATTTAAAAAAAGGGGAGAAGTGACCAAACAACCATCAAATATTTGTTTTAGTTAAATAGAATAGATTAACATGTAAATTTATTTCGGAAGTTTTTATTTAAAAGTAACGTTACTCTAAAAGTTTTCTTTGAGTTCAATGTCACATTAAAAGTTTCAAAAATGTAACATCCCATTAGAAAACTAACTTGACATTTACCTTTAACATTTTCAATAGTAAATGCAAGTATTGCTTTATTTTAATACTTTCAGAGTGATCTTAAATCCGAAAAAACTTGCAAAGTAAAAGCAACATTGTTTTCAACAAAAACTTCCTCACAGCGTAACCCTAATAGAATTCAAGATTCTTTTCCTGAAATTGCTAGTTCTATACGAGTACTAACATCTTAATCCCATTCCAAAAACGATGTTATATACAAGTGTGTTACGCAATCTATTAATACTTAATATTTTGTATGTACTATAAAAAAGTGAAACAGCATCATTAACATGTGCCTCGTTGTTTGGTAATATTTGGTGCGTACATCACGTGGTCGCTCCTTTGTAAGGGAAACAAGACAAGCAACGTACTCTTTTATCATCAATTATCATTTAAAGACTACATTTTAATATTATGTTAAAAAACAAAAAAAATAAATATCTTCTCAATAAAACCTCTGTTGTGTGTTTGGTGGTAAGAGGAGCCTAAGTTAAAGACGAAGGAATTCAATCACTGTGTCACATTATTGTATGCAGGAGACATGGATGATAACCCGATGTGCCAATGGATGCGTCGAAATGTTCATTGAACATAAGCAGTTCATTTGTTCAAGAGTTGGAGTAAGTTCATTAGTGAGTTTCTAATTTTTTACGTTGTAAAACCTTTTCATGGAACTTGTTATATTTTTTGTATTATTTCCGTCATTCCCATCAACATTAAGTATGTGTTTACGAATCTGTTTGGAAAAAGGAGTTTACGGCTTTTAAGAAGAATTTATTGAATCTCAAAAGAATTTACATATTTTGAAATTTTTTACAAATTTTAATATACTTTTTAGCTTACGTGTACCGTTTGAAAATTTTTTTCCCAAATAAGGCCTTAAGTGCTTGTTTAGGAATGCATTTTGGAGCTCTGGAATGTATTCCTACGTAAGCTGAGAAAAAACTCATCTCATATAGAATTGTAATCGTTCTTCCAACAGATTCTCAAACACGAATGAATTTAAAAGATAGGATGAAAAAACGGACGCCAAATTATAGAAATCTTTTCATCAAATTTAGATTAGAACTTTACCCACAACACTAAAGTCAAATTTTCTCTTTTATCATTCATACTGCTTGTCATATCATGTGAAAGATAGATAGATAAAAAATCCTGACCATGTTTTAAGAATGGAATGTGGAATCCGCTGCACATTCTGTTCATACTTCATGTCATTCTTTTGACTTTTTCGTATTAGTTTCAGAGAATAAAAAGGATACAAACTTTAATATATTTTTTATATTTATGCTCGGTCAACAGCATGAGGAGCCTAAAAATTGAAGCACTTGCTCCAAACTACTTTCCTTTTTTTTTTTGTGCTGATTAATTAATTTGCAATGACTAATGAACCAGACGAAACCCAAATGGTCAGTCTTCCAAAAGGTTTATTCTAATTTGGTGCATAACACAAAAATTAAACATGAAAATATAACATGATTAAATCCATCTATGAAGCAAATCACCAAATTCTTTCTAAGCAGAAATCAGGATGAACTAAGCACAAAGCAATAATTGCACAACCCAAAACAAAACCTTACTTTTTGCCTTTGTCTTCTTCCTTCATTTTCTTCTCCCACCTACGTTTCTTGTAATCCAACAACATGTCTGGCATCTTCTCCATCAATCTTGCAGTGTTCTCTCTTTTCTCTGCAGCTATCCTGTCACATTTATGTCCTTTCCTTCTGGTTTTCATCTCCTTCCTCTCTAGATCATAGGGCCAATCTTCGCCGGCAAGAAGCACTTCCTTGCGCAACCTAGCCCTTTGCCGAGCACTAATCCCGAGTGGTTTCCATGCTCCCAGCTCCCAGTATCCCCAAACACCCTTGGCAAGTTCATCCTTGTACTTGGTCAGCTTCTCACGCCATGGATACTGATATTCACCTACGGCCTTCGCCACCGAACTAGCTGCTTTGCCTGCCATTACTCTTCTTTTCTTTCTTCTTTTTGGGCTAAACTACTTACTTATCTGTCATGCAACATTCCAAGGATGAAAAAAACAAAGTATATTAGTAAATAGACAATAAGCTTTAAGCTATTAGACTAGGTTACTCCCACAGATTTTGACTGACTGTCCATAACCATAGTAACATAGTCATCACATCAGCTGGGTAGATGAATATATCTTTACACATTTCTTTTGAATTATAATAGCCGGAACACAAAAGGAATTCAAATGAGGATCAAATTGTAGTTGCTGTAATTGTGGAAAAATGAAGGGCATCATAATATCATTTATCTTCTCTCCTCTAAACTGATTTATTTAACTCACAAACTTGATATATGATATAATTATATGTATAATTTTATTAATTTATAAAATGATAAATAGTTTAATTATATGTATAAATATATACTTTTAAACGGTGTATTTAGTTTTATTAATCTTCCAATAAAAGTTAAATAGGTCTTATTTAGTTTTATTAATCTCCCAGTAAAAACAAGCTACTTAATTTTTTTTTTATGCAGCAATTGTTTTGCCTCCTTTAGATATAACCAGGAAAACGAGAAACTTGTGACAAGAGAGATAGATGTGGTAGTTTGCAAGGAAAGACCAACGGCACTTCACAACAAAGAACGTAGGCAACGAAACAGTGACATAAAAATTGTATGAGATTTTAACTGAATCAATACTTCACGTTCACACAAACAGACAGTGACACAAAAAAAAAACATTTTTGCATAATTCACTCGACATCTCTTCTTTATATCCTTTTCCAAAAATAATATATACATTGTAAATAAAACATTCTGATTATACATTTTCCAAAAATATTGTATACATTGTAAATAAAACATTCCAATAATACATTCTAACAAGCATAGTAGACTAACTTGAACCACAACCCCATCTATTGTTTTTGGTAGAACAACCCTGTTTTTTAGACAGCAGGTCTAAGTATTTGACCCCAAGTCTAAGATAGGTCTCAGATAGTCCCTAATAATGGTTACATGGTAGTGAATGTTATGTTATAAAAGAACAAGAGCATCAAATTTGGAAAGTAATGATAGGGATGTGAGATGGAACAACAATTGTTTGAGGGGTTTGGACATGTACAAAGAAAACCGTTTGAGGCACTGGTGAGAATGATAAATAAGATAGTATGGATTCCTTTTAAAAAAAGGTAAAAACTAAAAAGACACGGAATGAATAGGTTGTCGTGTGATCCATGTATCGAGATAAGATTTGTTATTGCATATAGGTTCAATACCATACAAATCCAAGTAAAAATTTACATTATGAAACACTAAAACGTACAACATGATTGGATCAACACAACTAATGATCATGTTTATCGTATGCAATTATACATACAATGATTTGCCAAGGCACTTAAATCGGAAAGCCTGATCTGTATGCTTTTTCCATGGGGAAAACCACAACTACCATAACCATTCATTCTTGGCGCTGATAGCTTTGAAGTGAGTTGGCACAAGAGACACAGTCCCGTAAAGTGATATTAAATCATTCAGACATCTGTCTCTGGCATCGCTACGCCCCCTCGGACTGCTTATGCCAGATGACCCCTTTTCATAGATTTTGCCTGCAAATTTGGTTCATGTTTTGAATTAACATTATTTGCATAAGATAATTACAGCCGTGCAAACCTTACCAATTCCTCTCATCACAACACACCCCACAAAATACACACAGGAGAACTGTAGAAAGAAACTGAGTAATATGAAATACAGAATCAGGGATGAGATACACCAGCAATAATTAACTAGCTGTACGTCTCCAAACATGTAAATTTCAAACCCGAAGGAAAAGGAATACAGAGAAGTATTGGAACATTCTAGAGCATAAGCGTGACATCTATTTTCTATGTCGGAGCGGGGATGGCCAGTAAATGGATGTGCATCTGGGCATGTGGGCAGACTGAACTAATGCAAGGTAATTTTAATATTTCAATTATTATAGCCAATGTGATCAATAGAATGGGACTCCTGAAGCATGGCAGCAAACTGGCAAAGAATGCTGCATTGAGCTAATATAGAGCCATGCCCAATGCTTTAACTATATGACCATCTATTTATTACCTCAAAGAAGAAAACAGCTTCCCATGTTACAAAGATTTCAACCTCAGTGGAGAGTAGGCAAGATCATCATACCATAATTCACTATATCTCAAGTCAAGAAATGCTACTACTAGGTTAGTTGTTAGTACCTAGCGTGTATTTGCCTATTTGGTATTTTGTTGGTTTTGGCTAACGTGGGTAGTTTTTAGTCAACCAATGCATTACCAAACACAACCTTATTAGTTTTAGCTAAATTGTGGGCCCAAGATTTTGTTGAGTCTGAAGTAACTTGTATTATTAATGACTTGCAGATAGTGAGTTTGTTGTAGATTTTATTATATTTATTGATGTTATTGATAATGAATGTTGATTCATGCTTCCTATGTCACTGGCGTCCAGCTTCTTCTTGAAGAGAAATAACACAAATCGAAGTCCAAAACAACAGAATTATCAATAACCTACTAAAATACATAGTTACATACATCTGACAATTTCAGTGAACCTATTGCATCAGTTTATTTGCGCAAAGATGCAATCTTATCATAAAAATTATTAATAACACATAATAAAATACTTTTTCCAGTCCTAAATATAAGACCCCTTTTGTAGTGCAAATTTGTACTACAAAATGGGTCCTATATTTAAAACTGGAGGGAGTATTTAATATACATTAATAAACTCAGTCAAAAATCAAAATTAAGCACTAGCCAAATAAACTGTTCACACACACATATATATATATATATCATATATCAGTTAGTAGCGGCCAAGTAGAAGTAGAAGAGCTAAAATAAAATAACTCATCCTAGCTTGTCAAGAAAGCATCAAGTCCTAAAAGCAGGATCATGCTTTAGATTCTGAAATTTAGAGTTTAGTTTGTATTCATGACATTTGTGTTGAAATAAATGATACAACTGAAGCTAATTAAAATTAATGTAGTTATAAGTATTGCCATCAGGTCTAAAAACTACGACACACAGACACTAAACTAAACTCTAAAACTATCAAACACACACACTTCAATAGTAGGCCGTAGTCCGTGCTGGTGGAACACTCCGTATGATACCCCTGGACCAAGGATTTGAGATTAAAGTTTTAATATTTGCCGATTCTTAGATTTTTATCAAAATGAGTTTTAAGCATTTCTTAGGTTGTTAAGCATTTGTTAACATACTTCTTCATGTTTCTTACAGAAACAGTAATATTCACATATAAATTTTCTTGTTTATTGAGCGTACTGGACTGCTGGGTTGTGCCAAGCCAATCTGTACCTATTATGTAGCATCTCATCCCTTGTGTCTTTGAACATAATGCTGATATTCGCATGATTTTTAGGCAGTTCTACGAATCTTCTTATGAAGTGAAGTTATCATTAAAAATCAGAGAGAGAAAATGGAAACTCCATGCCAGAAAAGAATTGTTGTTCAGGACATCATAACACTATGCCAAACAGAAGAGAAGTTTACCTTTAACCCAAATTGGAGGAGCACCCGTAGCATTAGCAACAAGAAAGGACATTGCAATGTCCTCACAGTTTCTGCTGATGAAGACAACAAAGTTACAAACCAAGAGTTCAAAGAAATAGAGAATCAGATGAAGAAATGCCTTTTAGAAGAGGCAATTAATCATATATCTTACCTATGCCAGGAAATATAGTCTTGAATTGGCAGGGGCATCATGTGAGCATATAAATCCAGGTATTTCCTGTGAATGAATGCAGCTTTCGAGAGAACCATGCTATAAGTGCCCATCCTCCAAACCGACCACCACCCTCCATATCTGTAATATGCAACATTATTTTGCTGTATTATACAAAAGTGAAATATATCAGATACAATAGGCAGGCTACCATAGATATTTTACTTTAGAAGTGTAAATTATAGCTTAAATAAGTTATCATGCGGATAATTGCCATGAACTTGATGGAATCATTATTAAAAGAAAAATCCAAAAGAGACAGGAACAGGTTGACATATGTTCATGAATCTTTGTCCTTCCAGATACGTCAAAAAAGTATAACATGATAGCAATTCTGCTCTTGCATCTTTCCTCCCCCATCCATCAACCTCTCAAGTCAAGCCCTGTGACTATGCATCGTATCGTCCATACAACTTCAAACGATGACCATATAACTCCTATCAATAAAAATTTAAGTGCACCTCATTTGTCCACTCTCAGAACTACCCATTTCTTTTGGAGCTCCAAACAAACACTGGTACGCTCATCAACATCTGGTTTTAATTAGAGGGTTTATCATATAACGTTAAAACTTCGGCTGTTGGAATCACACAAGATCACACAACCCCCATCAACAATGAAATTCTCACGTGCTATTGGTTTTTGACAATTATTTATCTATTAAGCATTTATTATTCCCTATTAGAAATATAAAAAAAATTAAAAAGATTAAAGGTCAAAAAAACTGTTTGGGTAAACATTTTGGCGATACAAAATAGTTATATATTAATTACTAACCTCCTTATCCAGCCAGTGAATTCGAGGAACAAATCCAACCATTGTGAATGGAGCACTTTGCCATACAGAGAAAGCAAAATCTAGGGTTGGACATGGAACAATCACATCATCATCAACAGAGAAAATCGCATCTGTTCGAAGACCATCTATGGGCTTGAACCTGCTAAAATTATCATCTCCATTGACATCAAATATAAAGTTTGGAATATCAGGTCTCCGTGACTTCAAAACCACAATCTTCCTAAGATAGGCTTCCAAATGTTCAGATGGTGGTTGGGTTTCACTCCACACTACATTAATTGCATCAGTCCCAAGACAAGATGCATAGTGAGCAACCGCTTCCTTGAGAAAAGAATTTTGCTTCCAAGTGTTCATAAGCACAGTATATCGACCCCTGACACAAAACACAAAATGCATCAATATCCATTTATAGACATTATTTGTGTGCTACAACTGAAAACGTAAGTTTTCAATCATGGTTTCAGTAGAAAGAAGAGTCACATCGTTAACATGAGACACGACCAAGTTGGGAGATAAGATCCATTGTTTTCCAACATCGCCTTGCAGTTGGTACTCCAACATCAAGGCTTTTTAAATACAAGATTCTTTTCCTCAGATCTCTTACTCTAGTCCAAACTCTAACCTCTAATACTCTATCTCGGGTAAAAAATACAACAGCCCTCAGCAACATATCAGCCAAAATGGTCGACTTATCCAAATCCACCATCACAAGGTTGCAAGGAAATTTATGAATTTGTAGAGTCATCATGCCCATGTCTTTGCAATGTATCAGTTCATTTTCCATGCTTAGGTTTATAACATCAACAATTCCATGTCTATAAATTGACATCAGTAAATTCGTAAATTCAGGAAAACCTGTTCTTTTTATTTTTTTGCCATAGGAAAAGTGCTATTTTGATAATCACCAGAACATCTACAGAACTCGTGTCATGGGTGCATCTGTGTTTTTCTTCGCGAAAACACTTGCCATTATGTAGTATAAATTAAAGAAACTGCAAGTTGAATAAAGTAGCATTCATGCATTGCATTTTGTGTAGGCATTGAGCCTTGGGTGTTGATCTCCACTCAAGCTTTCACGGACAAGTGCCAATAATATAGGATTGAATTCATAAAGATAATAATTTGCCAATAGAACAGGAAGAGAACCGTTGAGGATCCAGGGTGCATGAAAATACACTGTATAGCATACTTAAAGCAACAAATAATTCAGAACCCTACAAATTGAAATTGCGAAAACACCTTCACTGTGATTGAGGTAAATTCAAAAGAAAATGAGTAGAAAATAGTCACTAGCGTCAATCAAACCGATCCAGCAACAAAAAACAAAATTACTTAAGATGAACAGTGAAAGAAAAATTAACAAAACAGGAAAAGAGAACTTTGTTTAAGACAAATTTTACCTTGACGGAGAAGAAACCGATGAAGGGTCATGAGGGTTCCAACCCATCCAATAACTAAGCCTAGAAGTTACAACGATGACAATGGACAGAGCGCAGAGGCCCAAAAAGAGCTTCGTTTTGGCTGTAGCAAGCACGTGTATAGCTCGGCAAAGGGAAAGCGTCGAGCGTTTCCCATAGGCACCTCTATTGGCAGCTTTCTGCTTGGCCGGAGAGTTTAAGCTATCATTACCGTCAACAAATATTCCCGCGTCACGAATCGCTCCAGGATTCGGCAATCTTCAAGATCCATTCAGCGAATACCGGACCTAGAAATGGGGTCGAAAATTTTTCATCACGATCTTCGAGCGTCGAGCGCCGACTTTCTGAGCGAAGTCGCGGTGGCTGCGAGGCGCAGTCTCTGCCTTAAACGACCTGCCGTCTGTTTGGATCATTCCGTTCGGTTGGGCCAGGTGCTTCGATCAACTCATTTGGAGAAATACGACATTTTGTCTGTTTAGGAAATAACATTTTGAAGGTACAGAAGAACTTACATTTTGAAGGTACAGAAGAACATCCCAATCAAAATAAAACTATCTTGAAATCTATAAAAATTATCTTAAAATCGATAAATTTTTTTCGGAATCCGTAAATTCTTCTCGGAGTCCGTAAATTCATTTCTCCAACAGATTTTCAAACACACATGGAAGTGAGAATGCATTCTGAAAAAGGGAATGGGTATTTGGAACAGGAGTTAGATAAAATGCATCTTGGGTGTATAATGCATTTTGGGCCGAAGGAGAAATACTCCTTGTGCCCAAAGTGCATTTCAGATCGCAGCTCCATCTTTACAAGTCACGATCTGGGATACTTTAAGTGGTAACCTAGACTTAAAAATTCTATATCACAGCCTAGGAGACTCCAAATCTTGACCAATATATGTTAAGTTGTAACATTAGACATTCCACCTACTTCTTATCACTTTATTTTTTTTTTAATTTTATAACAATATAAAATAAAAATATATATGTAGATATATATTCTGTTTAACGAAATTCATTTTTTCTTTTCACTTTCCATCAAAAGTTATTTTAAAACATTTATGTAGATAAATTTTCATATTCCAAAATACATTCTATTAAAAAGTTACTCTCTCAATGGTTTTTCAAATGGGCTTATTGACTCAAAATTCTAAACTAGGATTGGTTTTAAAATATATATAAATAATGGGTAAAAATATATGGGAATGAACGAGAAATACAAGCAATTTCCATGTTTATTGCATGTTCCAAAAAATGCTTTGAATCAATCCAAACTGAGGCCTAGACTTTATGTCCACACGAAGACATGATTTAATGTAAGGTCTAATGGTAAGCCATCAAGTGGATATGTGTAGGCTTCCCATTAGATAAAATTTTCAATCCCATTAGGGCTGCATCCCTAGATTTCAGGTTAAACGATTAGATTTGCAAATCTAACTTCTGATCCCTATATTCTCGGAGACAATCACACATTCTACAACTTCTCACTATTCTCTTTATACTCGGCAATTCTCTTATCTCCCAAAAATTCCAGCTCATTTGAATTTTTTTGTATTTCAATAAGATTCACTAAGTATAATTCTTTTCATTTGTCTTACCTTAAAGGCAGTAGTCATTTTTTCTTTTCTCGTTGTTGGTGACCTTAAATCCTTCTTAATTTATTGGTTTATTGAAATTTGCATGAACATTTATACAAAAATGATGTGATTTTTAATAATTATTAATAACACATATTCTAATTATTCAATAAATTCTCAGCATTTAAATATATTAAATTAAATTTTTCAAGAAAAATTATTTTACAAATTATAAAATATCTTTTTTTTACAATAAACTATCTTTTTTCACCATTATAATTGCTCAAGTTGGTTCGAACTAAAAAATTACTTTTCAAATTGTGCCATTTAATATTTTTATGTAGTTGGAACCCATTATATTCAATTTAATAAATGGACTATTTTTTAAGTGAATTATTTTTTTAGTTTTGGTAGCAAGTGTGAGATTACTTGGGCTAAAGTTCGGTCACATGATTCAAGAGGGCCCGCCATTGATTAGACACTAAGCCTACTAAATGTTCCAAAAAGTTTATGCGTATGCCATATTTAATATAAAAACTAAATAATTAATTTATACATATTAATTAAATTTGTTGAATTATTTTTTTGTAAAAAATATACGATGATTTTTCTAAACTACTATCCTCTTTAATCATCATTTGCATTGGAATTGCTTATTCATCGAAACATTCTTACCATGTACACTTGATTAGGATAATCTTAAAAAAATTGATAAACTTAAAAAGATAAAGTGAATTCGAATCTAACATCTAACATTAAAATAAACCCACTCACTTCCTATGTTTAGGATAAAAAAGTAATTTTTAAATGACATTAATTCAATCCCTCTTAAACTCTTTTGTTGCTTTTTAGACTACAAGCACTACCAGAAAAATGCTATTTAGTGACGGAAGATCCGTAGTTAAATGGCTATTTTTTGTCATTAAAATGAGTGTCGTTAATATTTTTCATCGTTAAATGGCATTTTTCTGGTAGTTGAGGGGATCATATCTTAATTTTGTACAATTAACATTTTTGAGAATGTATATATCAATTTTTTTTATTTTACTTATTTTAGGTGATTATGCTTTGTGCAGAGTAAGAATGTGAGAATAATTGAGTTTTTGTAAAACGTAAACAATTTAGTTTAAGCTAATCGAAACCCATGCTTAGTTTAGAATAAGACAAGTCAATGTGTACCTAATATCTTTACCTTAACAGGATAAACCATGGTTAATGGAAAAAAAAAAGGAGGAAAACGTGTGTATTAATTAACAAATAGAATACCGACAAGTCATTGTTAAAGAGTCATTGTCGTAGTAATTGACGCTGAAAGTATTAGCGGCGACAAAAATAAGTTTACAATATACATTTTTATTTTTACTTATATTTAATATACACTTTGCCCTAAGAGTATAATGTCCACAATAAAGAATAAAATTGTAAATGCATGTGAAAGTTTTAATATAACAAGATTTATATATAGAATAAAAATGTTTTCTTTCTCTAATTTATAAATAGGAAGTATGCATGTCAACTTCAAATAAGGTATTTTCTGCATCTTCACGTTGGAATTAAAACTGAACTTATTAGAGCTATAAGTAATTTATGATGACCTAATGTAATCATAGATTCAGCTTGAGTCTGGGTTTCCAATAAAAAAAACTAAATTTAAGTCAGGCAACAAAAAACAAAGCAAATGGACAAGGCACGAGAAATTAATGCACATTAAAATTGAAATTGAAAAATCATATAAATTGAAATTGAAGTCAAGCAATTAACTTTATTTTAAATTTTATACCAATTAAAATATTTTTTATAAAATAAAAATAAAAATAATTAAATATGGACCATACAAATAAGATTTGAACTGTCTATATCTAATAGATAAGGGCGCTTATTATTGTTTTGACGTGGGGAACTTTTGACTCGTTTATAAATCAGTTCTTTTTTTATTTATTTTACGTTAGTCTCCTTCTTATCTATAATTTACAAGTCATTCTATGTGGCAAAAATGGGTAATACATTGATTCCGTTGGCTCCATTAATTAAGAAGGGAGTGAATGAATCACCCTCTTCTCCTTCTGATAATCACAATTGGACCAGAGGACATGGGGGAGAGCTGAACGTCGCCATTGGAGCTGAACCAGAGCTGTAGAGAGAAGCATTACTAGACTCAAACTTCATCTAGGGCATGTTTGGTATGGTGAAATTGGACATGGAATTTATTTCCTATATTTGGTATGGTGGAATTGGAATTCAAAATTGATACAAATGATTTCCATGATGTAACCTATGGAATTGCATTCAATTCCATGGAATTGATTTTTTAGCCGCTCCTTTTTTTCCATCTCCATTTTCACCAAAATCAATTCCATCATACCAAACGAGCCAATAGTAGTTTTGGCCAATGGTTTATATATATACTTGGTGAATGACACTCTCTCATCATATTTATAAATTATTTTAATATGTTTTATATATTGAAATCAAGAAAAAAATCTGTAATCTTATTAGTTATATCTTGAAATTTAACAAAACTTCACCTTATTTAATATACATTGGGTCCATTTGATAAAGCTGTGGAGAAGTACTTTTACCATTTTCGAGGTAAATGTATGAAGGAGATTATCTCATTTTACGGAAAAACACTGTTGAACGCGCTTTTGAAGTGTTGAGAAACTTTCTCAAACACACCCATTATATCTAATGGGAACAAGGTTTAGACAATAACAAATTAAGGATAAAACTGTATATCTATATAAAAAAATTTGATGATGATACTTCAATATAGGACAATTTTTTTTTCCATATAAATAAAAGCAGAAGAGTAAAAAGGCTTTACTAAAAACATATGCTCTTGCCTGGTCATTGAATTCATTGCCTCTGCTCATCACACAGCCCGAATATATAAACACCAGTGTCCCTAAAAATAAAATAAAATGATATAGAAATACTTACTGCTTCATCACAGAACATCTATTTGCATGAAAAAAATAGAAAATAGAAAATTCCTTGGAAAAATTGCTAAAAAATCCTTCATCACAAATTTACTACCCATATATACACACACCTAAAATTCATTTAAGAATCCGTGTGCATCCCATCTTAAGCTCTATGCAAACTATTTTCAATTATGTGCAAAACATAATATATTTTCATACAAATGAATATATATGTTTGTTTTGCAGACTATTGAAGATGAGTTTCGTCCCGTTTAAGAAATGACTTTAACCCTTGAATACATTTGGGTAATACATTTTGTAATGAGGAGGAACTGTTCAACAATCGTTTTGAAACAAAGAGAATATATCTTTCTGGACTTGCATAATAATGGTAGAGTAAGAAGCAAAAGCACATTTCTTTTGGCAGAATGGGTATGGATGGCTACGAATCTAAGAACTTGAATGTGGGAATTGATGGATGCTGTCAGCCCATGGCCCCTTGTTTGACTCTCCATTTATGTGTCTCATGCACTCCAAAACGATACTGCAGCACTTGGGCCCACTTCCCATTCCGATTAGCCAAATCCTTTCACCCTTCCTAACTCTTTCCATGGCTTCCAAGTAACCTACTTCGTACCAGAGAGAAGATGATGCCTGGTTCCCAAACGTATACAGAGTCATCAATGCAGCTTCCATGTCTCTCTCTGTAAGCTTCAACCCTTTTCCGATCTCCCTTATCACCGGCCTCCCCGTACACGGCAGGCAAAAATGATCTACCACCGCCTTGAAATTCGGCACCTGATGATTATGAATACCTTCTTCTGTCTTCTCCATCATCACCTTCTTCTTCAATAGCCATACAGCGTACCTGAACTTCTCTGTGAAAGGAAGGATCTTAGGGCATAAAATGGTGACGTTTGAACGAAGAGCTTCACCAGCTACTTGAAGCGCGTCTCCCTTCAGCGTCACCCCGAGTTTTCCTTCAGAATCTTCTTCCCTAAAGGCAGCAAAATAGGTTCTATCATCGAAAGCTCTCTGAGTTCTAAGAGTCGTAGTCACTTTGTACTTGGAATATTTCCTCGTTTCTTTCTTGTTTGAGAGAAATATCGCTGCACTTCCCATCCGAAACAAACAGTTAAGGATCAATTTGGAACGTTCTTTACCAGGGTACCAACCTGTTGATAAAATCTCTGTGCTTATAACAATGGCGTTAGAGTTCTTGTGAACACTCAGAAGAT
>JANTPZ010000485.1:0-26567 GCA_025593235.1 Vachellia pachyceras | reverse complement strand
CTCTGGTTTCAAAAAGCTTATCATCGAGTCGGATGCTAAGTTATTGATTGACATGCTAAATTCTAACCAGAAATCTCCTAATGCGAGTCTTTTGTTCATTGAGATTGGGAAGTTCGCTCAAAGAGACTGGTCTGTTATCTTTCTACATGTCCCTAGGGAGATCAACCTGGTGGCGGATGCTCTTGCGAAAGAGGCCATTTCCTCTTCTTCTGTTTATCGGTCCTGCCCTCCTCATCTGCAGGCTTTGTGCTGGAATGACTGCTTGGGATTTCATCCCCTTGATGTGTAATTTTTTGTTTTTCTCTTGAGCCTTGTGCTCTCTTTCCTTGTATCAAAAAAAAACATTTTACCTTGTGTTATGGAGCTTGGGTTTCTTCTTTCTTACTTGGGGAGGGAGTGTTTTCTAGAGAGAAGGGAGAGCAAATTTCAGATTGAAAGAGAGGGAGGGATGAAATTGTGAGGGGGAGAGAGAGGGATTTGCGTTTTACTACTTCCATGTAAAATGAATTTGTGGAGGATATTAAAACTTGGGGACCAAGTAGCAAAATGCTTGATCCATATTAAACCACATCACCTTGTCTCATCCTAGATGAAAAACTGAATTTTCAGATCCCTTAGGCATCAGATTTTGCTTGTTGGGCCTTTGCCCAGTCCAGTTACATGATCCGGTGGCACGCATTTCCGTAAAGTAACCTTTACCCGAGTTAATACCCTTTTATTTTTCCGGAGACTTTATCTCTCACATGGCGCCATTCCCTAGGCTTCTTTGCCTAGGTGGCATCATGTCCTAGTCCATAGCTTCTCTAGGTTTCCCTCGTAACTTGTCAGGATTTCTTGATTTGCGTGCAACACTGTAAAACGGGCTCCGGCGGCCAATTTAACTTAAGGACATGTAAAAAATTCTATATTTTCCTTGGTTCTCAAGCTCTTTTTTGTTCCTCAAAATTCTTCCCTGATTTTCCATAATTAATTTTCTAAGAAAATACTTTTTCAGGCTTTTCGGGCACTGTTGCTCTTTGTACAATGAAACTGCCCGCACCGGATACCGGATAATAATTTTATTAATTACTTTACAACCCAACTAACTTTTCTCAATTTGGGTCTCTGGCATTTGAGGACTCCGGCTACCTCAAATAATTATTTCTCAGTCATCCTCAACTCCGAAATCTCTTAATTACGAAAATGCCACTACTTATCTTACTTTCGTCATGATTACCAAAATGCCATCACCTTTTCTACTCTTTCTTAATTCCAACTTCACCCTTGGTCATCTTTGACTTTTGGGTTGATTTTTGACCAAATCACCAAAATGTCCTTATTATTTGATGACATTGTGAGCCCTAGATCTTTAGTTGAAATAACCATTTTTCCCTTATCATGTAAGCCAAATGACCATTTTACCCTTAGTCATTTTCACTTAGACTTCTCAAGACTAGGGACTTAGTCGATTATCCTCTTTCTTACATAGGCATTTTCCTTTCTATTTTTCTTTTCTATGAGCCTTAAACCCTTCTGTAATTTATCGGTTCGGCCTTTGCTTCCGTTCACGAAATTTGGGATATTACACATCTTTGCTTCCTCTCTCAATTTTTCTTCTACTATTCTCTTTTACTCTCAAACTCTTTCATTTTATAACACGTTATCAGCACGAACTCTGTTAAGGGAGTATTTTCTTATGTTTGTCTTAACCTTTTTCTTCTATCTTTTTTATCATATCTCTATATAATCAATCAATTATAATCTTAGCATCATATGAAATTGAATATGGCACTTCTTACCGATGGTTTAAACATCGAGTTTCATAGTTACGATTAGATATTATTGTTAGTTTCTAATTTATTTTATCATCGTTATATTATTTTATTTACATTTTCATTTGTTAAATTCTCTTATTTTTTACATTTTATGTTGTTATATTATATTGTTTTATTTATGCTTTATTTATTTATTTGATATTTATGTTTCACTATTTTAATTCTATTATTATTTGCATTTATTATTAAATGTTTTTCATTTTATTTACATTTTATTTATTTATTTTATCCTTTCATTTTCTTTTATCATCATTTTCTTTATTTATTTTATGTTATTTATTGTTCTTATAATTTACATTTCCTTATATTTTACTTTTAGTGAGTCGCTGTATATCATTTTTTGTTATTCATTTTTTATTGTTGTTATATTCACATCACTATAACTAATATATATATTATATATATATTATTTTATTGTTAAATTTATGCTATTTATTATTCTTGTTGTCATTGTTTATTATTTTTCTATTTTTCTGTTGCCCATATTTATTCATTCATATTGTGATATTTATACTTCTACATTTATACTTATTTCTTCATTTATATTTATTTATATTACTGACACATGCTTCCTCTATAAATAATTTATATTATTATATAAGTATACAATATATTTATATTATTGTTTATATTCAATTACAAATTTAAATTTATTGAATTTATTTCATTATATTATTTTTTTAATTTAATGCTCAGCAGCCAAGATATTTTTGTAATTTTTATTTAATGCTCTTGAAGTTACATCATTTTTATAATGGTTCTTTTACAGAAGAACACTGTGGGTACTAGTAAATGGCAAGAAAAAATTGTGCCATTTAAATAATCAAATTGCTACAAAAATGAAAACCTTGAAGGCTTAATGTTCAAGCATAAAAGTTTAGTAGCTTTCAAAGATTTTATCTTTGGTTTAGAAGACCAATGCTTGGAGGAAGTAATGATATACTATTGAAATACAAAAAGATAATGGTAATAATCATATTATTGGATAGATTGACAATTGAAAGTTAAGCCTTCTAATGGCATCAAAATTATGAGAAAATGTTACAATATGACCATAAGGCATATAGAAAAATACATATAAATCTACTGGAAAAGGTTAAATTGGTTGGTTATGGAACCATAAATATCCATGAAATTTATATTGTTAGATAATATATATGTTAGTTCCTGAAAAACTATCCATTACAAAATTTATATAGTTCCTAGAGAATTATATGTTACAAAATTGATATAGTTCATGAAGAACTAGTTTAGTTCCTGAAAAACTAATATAAATTTTAAATTTGTGGGTGAAAAAGGATTGATGATGAAAATTATGGCCCATAAATCTATATTAGAGTTTTAGTTCACTCAAAAGTCTAAAGATAATATCCCAATTGGATTGAAATCCAAAATTGTATGGAAGTCATATAGTAGAAAGATTTTCAAGTGAAATAAACTAAATAAGAAAATCATGTTTATATGACTCACACTTGAGAGGAGATCATTAGTTAATTCACATTATTCAAAATGATGTTAAAAATAGTATATGTTGCATATTATTTTGAAAGTCATGATTTTTACTTTGATATGTTCATTACAAAATTGAATTTATTGGAATAGAAGTTCCTTATATCTATTCCATGTTAATGCACATGATTTATTGATATTTGGGCTATATTTTTATTATAAAAATTAGATTTCTGCAGGTATACAAATAGATAGTGAAACTAAGATTTAATGCAATGATTTAGCATTTTCAAAGAGATACTGGAGACTTGATGAATATGCTTTAAAGATATTACATGATGAAAATGTGCCATGCATAATTCAGCTAAAAGGGAGATATGCTCTAAAAGGCATTGGAGATTATCTACTTGACAAGAATTTAGTATATTCTTTCAAGATAAAAAGATAAAGGGTGATGTAGTTATCAGGGAAGTAAAAGTGACGATGTTATCATAACGTAAGTAAAAGTGATACTATATCTAGGGGAAAAGATATTGATGTACTATTTATTCCTTAACTAAGGTTTCGTCCTACTGGGTTTTCCTGATAAGATTTTTAATAACGTAGCTTCAATATGTATTGTGCATTCTTTTTCCTTCAATAGGTTTTTGTTCAATTGGGTTTTTCCTAGTAAGGTTTTAATGAAGCACAACATTTGTTTATGGATATCTAAGGGGTAGTGCTATGAAATTATATTGATGCCTATAAAACTCTTTGGATTTTTCTTAGGATTCTCTTCTTCTAAATACCAAATTCCATAACCTCCAACTCCCTATGATTCCCCATGCTTAATGCCATAAAGACTATAACGTCTGATGCCTTTATGTTGTATCATAATATAGGTTAATTCTTATATTTATGGTTGTGTAACTCTTGGAAGGATTTAGTGGCTATAAATAAAGTTGTAACACAAAGGGTTGGATGTACATGAAACACACATGTGAATGAAATATGCTTCCTTGCTTCCTCTCTCAATTTTTTTCTTCTACTATTCTCTTCTCTTACTCTCAAACTCTTTCATTTTATAACAATATTTAAATATAGATTATTTAATATATTTTTTTATATTTTTGCAATTTAATCGTATTTTATCAATATTTAATATCAAAATCACTATTTTCCGTTAAGTTAAATTAAAGACATAAAAAAGCACATGACTAAAGTGCACTTTTAAAATTTAAGGGATCAAACTCAAACTTTACATAAATTAAAGAACCAAATATATACTTTAACTGGGACCAAATTGGTACATTAGTTTTTTTTCAATTAAACATTTAATTTTAGAGGATTTATCCGGATCAGAACGAGTCCGAATCGGATCAGATAAGATCCAAGGTTACAAAACTCTGCATCAAATATTTAAGACCACTACGTTCTCAAAACTCTAATTTGAGATTCTGGTCAAGCTGTTGCAAAATTTTATTGGTTGAACCAAATGTTTGCTAGTCACTTAGGCTTTGTGTTTGCCGTAGTGTTATAAAGCACATTCATGTAAATTGAGCAAAACTAATCTCACATAATTATTCCTTAAATCACATTAAAAAAAATAATTTATACAGTTAATCTCAATACACCGAATGCTTACGTTGGATTTGGAGCAAGTGGAAGTTGTTCTCATGAAAGCTCCCAACGGCAAGCACACTCCTTTTCGTTCTTTTACTTTTTCTTCCGTTTGCAAACCCAATGACCAACTTCACAAGATATCCAGAACTTCTTTCGTGAAAAAATTAAAGGTTTATTGTAGTTAGATCTTCATAATTTTGTTCCTCTTTTTATATAACTTTAGTTTCGAATGTTTCTAATCGGGTCCCTTTAATTTTTTTTTCTTTTTAATTACTACATTCTTGTAGTTTCACCTAATTTTTAATTATATCTTTGTAGTTTTTAAAATTTTATTTTATTGGAAATGATTTCATTTCTATAATAATAATTACATAATTTGAAAAAAAAATTAATATAATCATTTTTTAATATTTATAATTATAAAAATTATAATTTCAAAATAAATAATATGTGTTTAATTAAATTTCAAAATGAATATTGGAATAATATTATTTTATAATTTATTGTCTATATAAGAAAGAATAAAAATTTATAAGGATCTAATTAAAAATCATGGAAAACTATAAGAAAATGTATAAAAGATGGTTGCATGACCTAATTAATCAGTTAAGCCATTAAAAGCAGAACCCAAGTCGTGCCTGGTAGATGGGCGCAGTTCATATTTGAGTAATTGTAGGGAGTGCCATAGGCGTCACAAGGTCTGCAAAAGTACCTATTCCATTTTCATACTTTTATCCCAAGATAATAAAGTCAAAGTCCATGTAAAATAATCACAACATTCTCCATCCATGCTTGGAATCTCAGAAAAGCGACTTGCCCGTATTGCTGCGAGCTCCTTCCTCGAATGGCAGCATCGCTGGTGATGCCGAAGGCGGGGAAAGACCTCCGGCCGCTGGTTCAAGGTATCCCACACCCTGGATGATAGGTTTACAGGGTCATGGCGATGTGGATGGCGGGACAACCGTGACGGGGCAGGTGGACGAGAGGACTAGGAGGAGGAGGAGACACGACGGGTTTTTTTGGGGGGGGTGGTTTGCCACGAGAATTAATAACTTTTTGCTTCTGAATGAACCGATCATCAATAAGATGGACATAACCCTTATCTGGCTTTCAAATAAACAAAAATGCGGCCAGAATTGAACTATACATGGATGGAAAAACCTAGTTTTAGAATTTAAAAAGAGAGTTTTGGACTATTCTAAGACATACTAGATATCATTTGAATACACAAGAAAAGGTAGATGAGAATACCCAAAGTGGCTGAATCAATCTTTTCCCCTAGTGACTGAATATAACATTATTCAATGGTAGGAGTGGTTGTCTTGATCTGGGCTGGGGACGACGCGTATAGGCATATGTTGCATGAAGGTTATTGAGCAGCTTAAAGAAGCCTCCTATGAATAATAGAATAATAAAGATGGACCACCATGGCAGATGCATAATCAAAGACACCAAAATGGCAACAGCCAGAGAGCCAAATGTTGACATGAGCACCTCAAGCTGAGAAGCAAAACCAGGGAACATGAACTTGGCTGGTAGAGAGAAGTAGTATGCGACCGAACATGCCACAGAAACCATGAAAGCCAGAGGATGAAGCTCAAATGGTGAGGGGCTTGTCCCTGAGCTTTGAAGGAAGCTGAGTAAAACTGGAATCAAGGGAGCGAAGATCATGTTGGAGGAAAAGGACTCCTGCGAGAAATTGATGTTGATATTGAACAAGAACACAGGGCAAGGAACTCGTCTTCCTGAATAAAAGCCATCGTCGGCATAGATGTTCCTTCTATTCTGGGTGCTGCACACAACAAACTCGCTCCATTACTTTTTTTTTTTTAATAAGACCTGAATTCCATAACCCAAACAAGAAGGTTTCAAGCTTCATCAACGTACGCCTCACGTATAAAAGATAAAAAACTATCGTTTAAACTATTTGAGTGAGTATTTAGCTAATACATGAGCAATAGATATCAATGATGAGCTTGACTAGGGAGGACAGTGTTGTGACCGAACGTTATGCGTTAGTTAATGAATTCAGTTTTCATTAAAAAAAATGTGATGCACGCGAAAAGGGAATGTAATGAAATGAAAGACCTCATCATGAGCAGCACTGTATGCCATGGAGTGGTATTGTTGTTTGCTGCTTCCGTTGCTAAGTTCCAGTTCAAACCATTCGATGATGACGGCGGCGGCGGCAACCACAACCACTGCAGCAACATCGAGTTCACTAGATTTGCCATAAACAATTTTGTACGCTCGAGCCATCTTTGTACTGTTTCTGCATTCATATTGTCTGTTAATTAAAAAAGTGCACAATTGGTAGTTCTTCTTAATTCGGAATTAGGCCGTTATCTGCTTATATAGACAGCGAAATATTTTTTTTTTCTTTGTGGAGAAGAAAAAAGTGGAGACTCCTCAGAAGTCCTTGGTTGTAAAGTAAATGCTAATGCTGAAGCGAAATAGTGAAGTCAAAAGAAGTTTCCAAGGAAAATCCCTTAATTAAAATAAAATTCAATAACCTTTTTCCTAGTGATCGACAACCTTACAATATAATATTGTTCATTATATATATAATTTATCTTTGTATTCCTAGTCTTACACCCAAGATAAAAAGTTGCGAGATGAAATTCAATAGGAGAATTTAATATTTAATACTCCTAATAAAATCTAATTAACTAATTTGATTAGATTAAGAAAGTTGACTAAATTAATGGGGCTCGTTTTGAAATGTGATAAAAAAGTACTTTTATGTAAACTAATGTAAATATATGAAAGAGATTATCTCATTTTACAGAAAAAACTATTGAATAGGCTTTTAAACTCTACAAAAGTGTTGTCAAATGTAGGCACATATCAACGAGCAACGGTTCCCGCAATGGCTCCGTCCGTTAGTGGGATACTTTTTTGGGGAAAAATAATACCACCAGCGAATCTCAATTACTTTTTCTTGATTCATGTGATTCAATGAAAAATGTTCCAACAAGAAGATCTGAGGGGTTGTGCGCGCGTTTTTAAGGATGTGATCGATTCTAGTTGTTCTAGATGCCTTTAATCACTTCTCCTCTCTCTCTCATTCGTCACTCTCCTCAAAACTCTCCTACCTCTCACTTCCTCATCAGTCATACACTCCCTCTCTCTCCACCACTCCCAGAAAATGTTCTAGTTTGCTAACGTGGGATTTGAATCCTTAGTTTTCGGAATGGAACTTGAATTTTACTGATGGAGAGAGATGAAGAGTTTTGAAAAGAGTGACGCCTCATAGAATTACTTCTTCCGGTTATATATGGTGCCAATTTGAAAATCCGTTAGAAAAATGATTTTACACAAGTTGAGGTAAGTACGTGAAAGGAGTTCTATCTCAACTTGTGTGCAACATGAAAAAAGGAAAAAAAAAATGTTCCCAAACAGCCATGTATAACACAATCAATGTTCCCTAATATAGGATTGGTTTTACGGATAGTGATAATTTTTGTTTATCTAAATATTTTCAACTATTTTTCTTAATCCTTAACAAATATGTAGAAGTGAGTTATGATAAGAACCGGAGTGGCAATTATTTTCAAGCATTTAAGAGATCCACTACAAAAAAAATGTACTATCAACAATGGTTATATTAACGGTTATATTGTAGTGGTTAACAAAATCGTAACTAAAATATCCGATTATAGTGGTTCTTTATTAAAGCGCTACAAAATTGCAACGAAAATGAGGTGATAGATTTAGTAGCCGTTAATAACCGCTACAAAAATGGAAATAGGTTCGCACAATTTGGTAGGAACTACGGGCCAATATTATAGCAATTTTCTTATCGCTTTGCAGCGTTTATTTTATAGAAAAACAGCTGCAAAACTGAAAAGTCGCTAGCTCGAGCGAGGGAGCATGCACTATTTGCATTGCATTTTGCAATGGTTGTGTACAGAGGAACCGCTGTAGAATCGAAACGTTGCTACGTCCACATTAGTAGAGGTTGCATAAACCACTCCTAAACTTCGCCCTAGCGTGTTATATTTGTATCACATTTTGTAACGGTTATTTTACAAAGGAACTGCTGTAGACTCAAAAAGTTGCCACATTTGTAGTGGTTATGACAAACCGCTACTAAACTGTGCAAGTTTCGATTAAGTACCTTCTGTTTACAGCGGTTAATATAGTAGTTTTCACATGAACCGCTACTAATATAACGTCTATATATACCCCTCCCCTTTCTCTTTTCCTCACTTCTAATGTTTCAAAAATCAAACACATTTTTTAGAGTTTCTTTGTTTTCTCAAAATATTTTTAAATACTTTAGTTTCAAATTTCAAAGGTTAGTTTTTAAAAGTTTTTATTCTTTTTAAATTTTTTATTTATTTTATTTTTATTTTTTCATTTTATATACTTTTTTAATTATCAACCTTTTTTTTTTTTGCATATGGCTAGTCATGATCTTTGGTCGTAGGCATGGAAAAGAGCCCATGATTCCCAAAGGAAATATCCTTGAGGCTAAGGCTGAGGTCCCATACGCTAGTGGCGCGGACACAAATATGGAGCTGAGTGTTGACGATTTGAAGTTTGGTGATATTGTAGTGGTTTTTTAATTAATTGAGCCCATTTTGGAATACGGTGGAGAAGTGCTTTTATGTAAGTCAAAGTAAATATATTAAAGAGATTATCTTATTTTACAAAAAAACACTGTTGAACGAGCTTTTGGGTTTTAAAAAAAATGTTGCCAAACGGAGCAATTAACATGTATAAGAAAAGGCGATGGACACCGATTATGCACATATCCACGAGCAACGGGTCCCACAATGGCTCCATTTGTTTGTGGGATAATTTATGGGAAAAAAGGGAAATTTATACACAAGTCCCAAGTAAGCCATTTAATCATTAAAAGATTCAAAGAATTCTTATAATTATTCTCAGGTCCCATGGGACCTTTTTATGATATATTGCAGCTGGTAAAAGTCTAAAATGCCTTAGAGTGATTTGAAAAGTGAGAAATGTCCTCCATGGGACCACTGGAGGGAATTTCAGACTTTTACCAGCTTTACTATATTACAAAAAGGTCCCATGAGATCTAAGAATAAGTATAAGAATCTTTAGGACATTTTAATAATTAAAGGAAAATTTACAATCAAGTCCTAAGTAGAAGAATTAATGAACAAAATATCTCCAAGATTCACAAAATTATCATAAGGTCTTAGGAGTAGCTGCTGAGGTTATCAATGAAGGCTGTTAAGGTTATTAATGACAACCTCAACAACTACTCTTACAACCTTATGATAATTTTGTGAATCTTTAGGACCTTTTATTTATTAATTCTTCTAGTTGAAAACTGATTGCAAATTTCCCATAATTAAATGACTTACTTGGATTTGTGTGTAAATTTCCCAAAAAATAATACCTTCAAGCGAATCTTAATTATTTCCGTCAAGAAGATGTAAAAGGTTGTGCGCATGTCTTTTTAAGGATGTGATCGATTCAAGTTGTTCTAGATGCCTTTAATCTCTCTCTGTCTCTCACACATTCGTCACTCTCCTCAAAACTCTCCGACCTCTCACTTCCCCATCACATACTCTCCCTCTTAAGTATTTTTTTTTTTTTTTAAAATACCTGAATTCCATAACTCAAACAAGAAGATTTCAAGCTTCATCAACGTACGCCTCAAGTATAAAAGATAAAAACCTATAGTTTAAACTATTTGAGTGAGTATTTAGCTAATTGATTGGCAATAGATATCAATGATGAGCTTGACTAGGGATGACAGTGTTGTGACCGAATGTTGTGTGTTAGTTAATGAATTCAGTTTTCATTAAAAAAAATGTGATGCATGCGAAAAGGGAATGTAATGAAATGAAAGACCTCATCATGAGCAGCACTGTATGCCATGGAGTGGTATTATTGGTTGCTGCTTCCGTTGCTAAGCTCCAGTTCAGACCATTCGACGATGACGGCGGCGACGGCCACCACCAGTGCAGCAACATTGAGTTCACTAGCTTTGCCATAAATAGTTTTGGACGCTGGAGCCATCTTTGTACCGTTTCTGCATTCATATTCTCTGCTAATTAAAGAAGTGCACAATTGGCACTTCTTCCTGATTCGGAATTAGGCCGTTATCTTCTTATATAGACAGTGTAACAGCCAATCACCTCCCGTAGATATTGTCCATGTTTGCAGCCGTAACTAAAAGCATGGTTTTGTTTCTCTAGGTGTAGCCATAGCCACCCGAAAAACACGTCCACGAGAGGAAGGTATCCACACCCTTATAAGGCATGCTTTGTTCTCCTTTTCAACCGATGTGGGACTTTACAGGTAGCAATATATTTTTTCTTTTTGGAGGAACAAAACGAGGAGACTCCGGTAGGTCTTTGGTTGAAATGGAAATGCTTCGGTTAATCAAATGCTCAAATGTTGGAGCCAAAAGCTAAATCCAAAGAAGTTCCTAAGTATGGGGACCACATAGGCACTCAAACAGATCCGAGACTCAGCCACCCACCAGCCAATTTTTGTGTTCTTTGTTGTGTTTATTAAAGTAAATATATTTCACATAAAATGAGTGATATATTTGAATATCATATATAAAAAAATGATTATATTTTCAATTTTTATGATTTTTATTGAAAAGCATCAATTATATTCTAAATTTTAAAGTGTTTGTCTTTGAAAAATCATAAAAATAAAAAATATGATTATTTTTTACCTATAAGATATCAAAATATTACATAATGTAGGATATAATGATTCAGATAGAATAAAAAACTAAAGTACAAAATGGCAGACCAAAGAATATTATTTCTGACCCGCTTCGGGTTAGAATTTATGCTGCCCACTGCATCAAAATAGAATTTATGTTGCCAATCACTTTTTCTTAACAACGATGTAAAGGCTAATAGAATTTCCACGAAATTGAGATGCATGTCTTCGTGTATCATCTTCCATGAAACATCCTTTTTCACACCGTTACAACTTGTGGGATACTAAATTCTTGTGATAATCGATTTTTCATCATTTTCTGAAACAATCTAGCACTCAAATTAATTTTGTTTTCTCCGTTTATAGTTAATCATAGAGACTGTATGGAAAAAATTAATACTTTAGCCTAAAAATATAATATTATGAATTTTGCAAGGTATCCCCAAAAATGATACATTCCCGCTCCTTATATTATAAATATCAAAGTCTTAATCTCTCTAAAAAAGTGAACATGCTCTTGTATTAAAGATCGGTGATAGCATGTATATACTTCCGAAGTGCTAAATCATTCATGCTCACTCTTATAAAGAAATTCTAATTATCATTTCTTATAGATCTCATATCTCATAAATTTTATTGGAAAGGGCAGTTTGTAAATATGTGTAAGTAATTTGACGATATCCCGCTTTGGTAGCCTCCACAGTGTTCCATATGGTAGTACCCAAATAACAACGTTAGCTTCTTTTGGTTTGGAAGAGGAGAAAGTAATAGGAATTCGGTATGGTGGGTCCCTTTTCAATTTTCAAAGGTTAACCGTTGAAAATTGTTAATTGGGTTACCATTCATAGGGTACCATATGGGATTCCTGGTATTTGTCTCTTCCAAACCAAGCGGCTAATGTTGTTAATTGGGTTGGCTAAATAGCCCCTTTCTTGAATTTTAAGGAAGCCCAACACGTCCATTCTAACATAACAATCTTGGCTTCTTTTTAAGGATTGATCCTCAAACTCAATGACTACCCAGAGAAGAATTCGTAAAAGTGGCGGCATAAAATAAGATTATAATTCAATTACATGGTGTATGTATGATCAAGTATAAGGGCATCAAACACTGCCTAAATTAGCCCATATTTAATTTTGGCATATATATTATAAAAATAGGGGCAATATATATTTAATGTAGCTGGTAAACACCTGCAAAATGAAAATCAACCCGAGTCGCGTCCAAGGACACTGTCCTTAAGAGCTATTCAGCAACCACCGGCTAAGCAAAAAGCGGCACTCCCCAGAATTAAACGGATTCTTCCTGTAAGACAGTGTGAGCAGAACAGTAAAAATGGTTTAACTCAACAAGTAGAATTTTCCATAAGAGAAGAATGAGAGGCGCACAAACTCATCTGAGCCTCTCCTTGAACCCCTTATTGTGTATTCAAAAACCCGTACTCATTGGCCACATATCTGTAAAAGGACCTTTTTTATTTCCTGTCTTTAGAACTAACCCCTTGAAACCGTATGCACCTGTTGCATCAGGTTTTATTGCTTTTCAATAATAATAAAGGATAATATTTATGGTCATCAAGTGTGTACGTTGCTTTTGAAAATGGAGTCAGAGGTGTCATAAAATGCAGTAATAGAGCCATAACTTATTTCCTTTTATGTTACTTTCAACATTAATATTATTAAAAGTAAAATATACCATTGAATGTCATTAAACCACATTCAAATAGTGACTGTACGTTTGATAAAATCTTTGAATATTTCAATGCATTGGTTTTAGTAACAATTGCTTTCAATACACAATTCCTATGCGTTGCTCTTTCAGAAAATCGGTGGTTACGGATTGTTTTAAATAGAATATTAAATGGTGATAATAAATTAGTTTAAAAACATAATTGAATCAAAGCTAACAATTAGGGTCTTTAAAATCATATTAAAGACCAAATTTCTGATCAAATCTTTATTTAAAATAATGGCATTTTTATTTTCATAAAAATTCTAATAAAGGGTGCCCAGTACAAGATTAACTTGCACATAAAGGGTAAGGGAAAATTGCCGGATTTATCTCCAGTAGCCTTTATCATGTGCAAGCTCTTTTCTCCTCTTAATCCCAAATATTTTGGGACTTTTCCTTTGACACACCCACACAATATTTACAACATTTAATGTAAAAAGAAATTGAAAAATTTTATGAAATTCTTAAATAGAAATGTTGAAAATAACTCATGAATCAAACCAAATGAGTTAATTAGTAGCCATATGCATGGATTTATCATACACTAAGTGAGTACTTAGCCTTTAAATACTAATTAAAAAAATACTTTAAGATAATGAATATCTCTTAACCTTTGATTTTTCTTTTAGGCTTCCCCATTGACCCCAATATAATCCCATACTAAATGTTGGTTGGTACTATGTTTATTCAAAGTGATTTAACTATCCTCTTCCACGTATTTTGACAGTTAAATATTAAACAGGATATCCAATGGAATTGACATATTCACCCTTGAGATTGCTATCACTCTCCTAAACACTTATTCTCTTCCCAAAATACATTCAACCTTTTAGGATGCATACTGATGGCACAAACGATCTGTCAAATACATTGCACGTTCATCGGCTCTAAACACTTTCCCAAAGTTGCAAACAAAAGGAAAAGCGTATTCCATAATTTGCTTTAAGGGGAACGTGTTCCCTTGGAAAGTGTACACAGATCCAATCTATCACCTTCCCATGAAACATTTTTTTCACCGCGTTACAACAACTCTTGGGATACTCAATGAACACTTCTGTTTAGTAAAAGATTGATTATTTTATTCTAAGAAATTTCTATTATTAATCTTGACTTCTATAGTTCAGATCAAATATTTAACATGTTACATAAATTAATACAGTTAGTGAAAATTAATTATTTAATATAAAACATAAAAAAGTAATCTCAATATCGGCAAAAAAAAAGTAATCTCAATAAAGTCATTAGTTAGAGGAATTTAGTTTATTCGTAAAATAATTTTATAATTAATTATGGATACATGTTATATTATAAATATTGTAACGTATCCCACCTCAAGTGAGACCAGTCAATCTTTGAAACTGTGGAGATGCTAACCACACAAGGAAACTTAGCTAAGATATGAAAATGGCAGTAAAAAATGCCACATCTGGCTGTGCCAAAGAATGTAGAAGGTTTCGTTGTTGTTGATAAGAAAGGGGACAAAGCCACCTGAAGATCAAGAGCAATCTACGTTTGGGGACAATGCAACAAACAAATGGCCTCAAAACTATGTAAAGAGAAATGAGACCATAATTGAACGATACATGGATAGAAAAACCAAATTTAAGAATTAGACAAGAAAGAGTGACAGACTCATTTTCTACTATAATAATAGCTTGATCATAACTATTCGAAGACACAAAAGATAGCATTTCAATACAGGAAAAAAAGGAAGGAAAAAAAAAGGTACATCAAAATACCCTAAAATAAGGTAACTAGTGATCTTCTGAACCAATCTTTTCCTCTAGTGACTGAATATAACATTATACAATGGTAGGAGTGGTTGCATCATTACGGGCTGGGGACGACGCATACAGGCATATGTTGCATGAAGGTTATTGAGCAGCTTAAAGAAGCCTCCTATGAATAATAGAACAATAAAGATGGACCACCATGGCAGATGCAGAATCAAAGATACCAAAATGGCAACAGCCAGAGAGCCAAACGTTGATATGAGCACCTCAAGCTGAGAAGCAAAACCAGGGAACATGAACTTAGCTGGTAGAGTGAAGTAGTATGCGAACGAACATGCCACAGAAATCATGAAAGCTAGAGGACAAAGCTCAAATGGTGAGGGGCTTATGCCTGAGCTTTGAAGGAAGCTGGGTAAAATTGGAATCAAAGGAGCGAAGATCAAGTTGGAGGAAAAGGATTCCTGCAAGAAATTGAAGATATTGACATTGAAGAAGAGCACATCGTAAGGAACTCGTCTTTCTGAATAAAAGACATCGTTGGTATGGTTGTTCCTTCTATTCTGGGTGCTGCACACAACAAACTTGCTCCATTATTTTTTTTTAATAATACATGAATTCCACAACTCAAACAAGAAAGTTTCAAGCTTCAACAACGTACGCCTCACGTATAAAAGATAAAAAAAACTATCGTTTAAACTATTTGAGTGAGTATTTAGCTAATTGATGAGCAATAGATATCAATGACGAGCTTAACTAGGGAGGACAGTGTTGTGACAGAATGTTTTGTGTTAGTTAATGAATTCACTTTTCATTAAAAAAATGTGATGCATGCGAAAAGGAAATGTAAAGAAATGAAAGACCTCATCATGAGCAGCACTGTATGCCATGGAGTGGTATTATTGTTTGCTGCTTCCGTTGCTGAGCTCCAGTTCAAACCATTCGACGATGAAGGTGGTGGCAACCACCACCACTGCAGCAACATTGAGTTCACTGGCTTCGCCATAAACAGTATTAGACGCTCGAGCCATCTTTGTACAGTTTCTGCATTCATATTCTCTGTTAATTAAAGAAGTGTACAATTGGTACTTCCCCCTAATTGTATTGGGCCGTTGTCTTATATAGACAGCGAAATATTTTTTCTTTCTGGAGGGGGAAAATTGAGACTCCTGAGAAGTGAAGAGTCTTTCGTTGTCAAGTAAATGGCAATGATGAAGAGAAATAGTGAAGCCAGAGAAGTTTCCAAGGAAAATCCCTTAATTAAAATAAAATTCACAAACCATTCCCAAGCGAGTGACAACCTTACAGTACAATATAGTTTATTATATATATAATTTATCGTTCTATTCCTACTCTTACACCCAAAGAAAAAAAGTTCGAAATGAAAATCAATAGGAAAATTTAATATTTAGTACCCTTAGTATAATATAAGATGTAATTAACTAATTTGATTAGACTAAAAAAGTTAACTAAATTTAACATGTTCAAGAAAAAACGACTGGAACATATCAAGTTAGAGAATTTGTTTGGGAATGCATTTTGAAGCTTTGGATGCATTCAATCTAAATTGAGATAAAATTTCTCTCGTATACTTACGTTGGAATTCATGAATTGTTCCAGGAATGAATTCTCAAATTACACGCACTAGTAATGGGTCCCACAGCGGCTCCGTTCGTTTGTGGGATATTTGGGGGGGGGGGGATAGAATAATACCACCAAGCGAATCTTAATTATTTTTCTTGCTTGCGTGATCCAATAAAAAATGTTCCATAAAGATGTGAGTGTTTTGTTTTGGCCCGCCCCTCGAGGATGCGATTGATTCTAAGTTGTTCGTCGTATCTTGCAATATATTAACCGCGGAAGATCTTTATTATTATCTGTCCAACGTTGAATACTCAACATTGTTTTGCCGGAGAATAAAGCAATTAATATATTCTTGTGAGAATCAATTTACCTCCTCCTTTTATAATTAACACTATTTTTATGGCAGAGCTTGAGGGTGACAAGAAGAATGATTTTTTAAAAAAATCATTTGAAAATCTGAGTCAGAAAAAAAAAAGTAAGGTGGATGCAAAATTGATATTTGGCAAATACTTAGGGGCAAATTTGACGTTTAAATTTAGTTGATTCAATTTAAAATTATACAAAAATTATAGTTATGATCCAAACACTCCAAATTAATCACCCCCCTCTGTCTTATTCGTCACTCTACCAAATACAGTTTACTGACGTTGGCTTTTATTCCTTAGCTTTCGCAATGGAACTAGAATCTTCCTTTTTCTTCTTTCCCCGAAAGCCACGTTTGGAATATTAGGAATCCGAATTCACATTCTGTGACTTATCCTCTGTGTCATGAGCATATCTATGGACCCGTTTGGGAACACGGTGAAGAAATATTTTTACGCAATTCGAAGTAAATATGTGAAGAAAATTATCTCGTTTTGTGGACAAACACTGTCAAACAAGCATTTGATTTTTTCTAACGCTCCACCCAACAAACCCTATTTTATAAGTTGTCACAAGCCAAGGTTGTATTTTTACTGATGGCGAGGGATGAAGAGTTTTGAAAAGAGCGACGCTTGATAGAATTTCTTTCTCCAGTTCTATTAACAACATTCCCTAATATAGGATTGGTTTTACAACACAGCATTCCCTAATATAGGATTGGTTTTACAGATAGTGATAATTTTTGTTTATCTAAATATTTTTAACTAGTTTTGTTAATCCTTTACAAATTTGTGGAAGTGAGTTATCATGAGAATTGGAGTGGTAATTATTTTCAAGCATTCACAGTACATAATCATTAATCATCCATATGATAAAAGCACACTGGCAAAAAAAAAATTGATAAAAACACAACGTAAGTGGATTCGCAGGTTCCGGCCTACTAGTCAAAAGTTTGCAGACAAAGTTCTGATCAATTATTCAGAATCTTACAAAGTTTTAAGTGTGATGGAAGCCCTGAATATAAAAATTAAAGTTTAAGTGTGTCTAACAAGCCTCTTAAAATATTTTTTATACGTTAGTGTTGAATGTATAAAAAGATTATGAAGTTCGATCCCTGTCTAAAAAAATATTTTAAGGTATTTAAGACATCTAGAAAAGTATTTTACAATATTAAACGCATTGAAAAATACTTTAAAGTGCATAATTTAAATCTAAATACATCTTTAAAACACTGCCTTGAAAAAAAAGGTAGGTATGTATGTAGCTTTTACGAAGAAATCAACTAAGTCAATACTAGTCATAATTAAATATTAAAAAACAAATACATATGTAATATTAATTTAATATCAATATCAAAGGCACTGATTAAATGTAACATATTTATTAATATATCTATATATCTATTGTAAAATTGAGGAAATGAGTTTCAGTGCTCATCATTTACTAAATTTGTAAGGTACAGGAAACCGCACCGGTGACTGAATCAGTCAAGGTAGCGGGTTAAAGATCAGTAGGTCAGACTAAAATCAAACCGGGGGTTAGACCGGTGATAAATAAAAAAATTAAAAAAATAAATCTTATAACACATTGGCACAATCAAATTATCAAAAATTAAAAATTCTAAAAACAAAGCAGTAAATTCTATTATTAATAAAGTACCAATTACTAAATTAATCATATACTTGTAGCTTATATATTATCTGATATTATTTATAATTTTGAAATATTTATCCTAACAAAATATCAAAATATATATGGTACGGGGTTTTTTTTATTTTTTAACCTTCAAATTTGAAATTATAAAATAATTCATCTTTTTTTAAAAAACTAATTAAAAAGAATATGAGTAGATGCAAAGGTGATAATGGGCCTGTATGGGAAGGAGTTTTGTTTTTTATTTTTTACAAATTAAACAAATTATTATTTTGTTTTTTAAAGGAAAACTTTAAAAAAAAGGGAAAAAAAGGCCAACCTGGTCAACCCATTAACCCGGTCAAATTGACCGGGTTGATCCCGGTTTACCCCGAGTCAGACCAAGTTGATCGGTTTGACCCCAAACCAGAGTCAAACTATCAACCGGACCGGACTGGAGGCCAGTTCGTCAGTTTCTGGTCCAATCCAGGTTCATAAACATGGCAAATTTGAACTAAAGTATATGTTTGATATTTTAGTATTTATATTAAGTTTATTTTAATTCCTTAAATTTATAAACTTTTACTTGAACAAAAATATATTGCATGAAATTTCATAATGCCATGCGAAACTTGATTCCTGAAGAGGGGAATGTTGTGAGTGCAATGGTCGATCTAAGATAGTCGACTGTTTGGCATGATTAAATTTTTAGAAAGGCCTCTTCCCTTTGAAATTGAGACGATGTGAAGTGAAATGACTCATTTTTTGTGTACCGACTTAAATGTCGGCATATTTATATTAAGAGATCAATTTATTTAAAATAATCTGGAACTAAATTAAATTATTAAATTTCTCAAAACACATTTGTAGCAGGTTGAACTTCTACAATTTTTTTATTTATTTTTTGATATGAACTTTTGTAGTAGTTGATAAGAAAAGTTATTTAACTTCTTAAATACTCATCGTCCGTGGGTTCAGTTGGCGAAGATATTGGACACTTTCACCAAAGGGAGAGGGTTCAATACCAGGGAAGGTCACTTTGTTGTGGTTCCAGTCGCGGCGCTTGGGGAGGCATCCTAACTCCTGGATACTTAGGTAAACGCATGAGATTAATTGACTACTCACCATGCCCAACATTGATATGACCTAAGAGGAAAGGAGATTTTGCCCTGCCCTTGATTTGTGGATGAGCCCAATCCTCTGCCTAAAATTTATATATAAAAAAACTATAAATAAAGAGAAATGAGACCAGAATTAAACGGTACATGGATAGAAAACCCAAGTTTAAGAATTAGAAGAGAAAGAGTGTCAGACTCATTTTCTACTATAATAACAGCTTGATCATAAATATTCGAAGACATAAAAGATAGCATTTCAATACAGGAAAAAAAAGGTACATGAAAATACCCTAGAGTAAGGTAACTAGTGATCTTCTGAACCAATCTTTTCCTCTAGTGACTGAATATAACATTATACAATGGTAGGAGTGGTTGCATCATTCTGGGCTGGGGATGATGCGTATAGGCATATGTTGCATGAAGGTTATTGAGCAGCTTAAAAAAGCCTCCTATGAATAATAGAATAATAAACATGGACCACCATGGCACATGCAGAATCAAAGAAACCAAAATGGCAATAGCCAGAGTGCCAAACGTTGACATGAGCACCTCAAGCTGGGAAGCAAAACCAAGGAACATGAACTTAGCTGGTAAAGCGAAGTAGTATGCGACCGAACATGCCACAGAAACAATGAAAGCCAGAGGACGAAGCTCAAATGGTGAGGGGCTTGTCCCTGAGCTTTGAAGGAAGCTCAGTAAAACTGGAATCAAGGGAGCGAAGATCAAGTTGGAGGAAAAGGATTCCTGCGAGAAATTGAAGATATTGACATTGAAGAAGAGCACATCATAAGGAACTCGTCTTCCTGAATAAAAGCCATCATCGGCATGGTTGTTCCTTCTATTCTGAGTGCTGCACACAACAAACTCGCCCCATTAATTTTTTTTTTTGAATAATACCTGAATTCCATAACTCAAACAAGAAGCTTTCAAGCTTCATCAACATCCACCTCACGAATAAAAGATAAAAAAAAACTGTAGTTTAAACTACTTGAGTGAGTTTTTAGCTAATTAGAAGTTCGATGTAAAATAACGTTTACAGAGTTCGAGACAAATTTAGGTCTTAGAAAATAGATTTTAGAAGAATAGCTTTTATAGATTTTGAGGAAAAACGTAATTTTTAAAAAGCTGATTGTTTTTGAGAGATTATGGTGAGAATAACTTTTACAAATTCAAAGGCAAAAGGTAAGTAAGAAGGAGGAAAGAGAAAATTTATAGAAGAAAGTGTGATTTAACAAAAAAAACAGTTTTTTAAAAACCTAAGTTTTGAATCTAAATTTTATCTCTAAAATAACTTTTTTTTTAAAAAAATGTAAGTACTTGGGTAAAACTTACCACAAAACCTTTGTTTGCAAAATAGATCCCAGACGAGCTCTTGATTAGCAAGCAATCGATATCAATGATGGGTTTGACTAGGGTGGACCGTGTTGTGACCGAATGTTGGGTGTCAGTTAATGAATTCAGTTTTCATTAAAAAAAAAAATGTGATGCATACGAAAAGGGAACGTAATGAAATGAAAGACCTCATCATGAGAAGCACTGTATGCCATGGAGTGGTATTATTGTTTGCTGCTTCCGTTGCTGATGAGCTCCAGTTCAAACCATTTGACGATGAAGGTGGCGGCGACCACCACCACTGCAGCAACACTGAGTTCACTGGCTTCGCCATAAACAGTTTTAGATGCTCCAGCCATCTTTGCACCGTTTCTGCATTCATATTCTCTGCTAATTAAAGAAGTGCACACTTGGGACTACTTCTTAATTCGGAATTAGGCCGCTATCTGCTTATATAGGCAGCGAAATATTTTTTTTTCTGGAGGGGAAGCAAATTGAGACTCCTGCGAAGTCTTTCGTTGTAAAGTAAATGGCAATGATGAAGCGAAATAGGGAAGCCAAAGAAGTTTCAAGGAAAACCCTTAATTAAAATAAAATTCACAAACATTCACCTAGTGACAACCTTACAGTATAATATAGTTTATTATATATATAAATTTATCTTTCTATTCCTAGTCTTACATAAAAAAAAGTTTCGAGATGAAATTCAATAAGAAAATTTAATATTTAATACACTTAGTATAATATAAGATATAATTAACTAATTTAATTAGATTAAAAAAGTTGACTAAATTCATAGTGTACGAGAAAAAGCAATCGAGACATATCAAATTGGTAACGGGTCCCGCACAAGTCCGTTTGTGGGATACTTTTTTGGCAAAAAAATAATACCACTAAGCGAATCTTAATTATTTTTCTTGATTTACGTAATTCAATCAAAAAAATGTTCCATAAAGAAGATCTCAGTGTTTTTTTTTTGCCCGTCCCTGGAGGGGGGATTGCGTGCGTGCGTGCGTGCGTGTTTTTATTTTAGTGATGTGATTGATTCAAAGTTGTTCTTCGTTTCTTGCATATATTCACCGCGGAGGATCTTGATTAATGTGGCGGTTTAGGAATGCGGTAGAGAAGTACTTTTACTTACATCGAAATAAATATGTGAAGAAGATTATCTCGTTTTATCGAAAAAAAATATTGTTGATCGTACAGTCGACTTTTCTTACCGTTCTACCAACCAAACCAATTATCCCTCTCTTCGGTATTGTCCCTTATCCAATGTGGAATATTCAATATTTTTTTGCCGGAAAATAAAGCATTTAATAAATTCTCGTGGGAAGCAATTTATCTCCTCCTTTTATAATTAACACTATTTTTATGGCAGAGCTTGAGGGTGAAGAAGAAGAAGAATGATTTTTTAAAAAATCTTTTATTTGAAAGTCTGAGTCAGAAAAAAAAAAGTAAGGTGGGTGCAAAATTGATATTCTGGCAAATACTTAGGGGCAAATTTGACGTTTAAGTTTAGTTGGTTCAATTTAAAATTATACAAAAAAATTATAGTTATGATCCATGGTCTTATGAAATGATGACACTCAAAACACCCCAAATTAATCACCCCCCCCTTCCTCATTTGTCACTCTTCTCAAAACTCTTCTACCAAATATAGTTTACTGACGTTGGATTTGAATCCTTAGCTTTTGCAATGGAACTAGAATCTTCCTTTTTCTTCTTCCCCCGAAAGCCACGTTTGGAATATTAGGGATACGAATCCACATTCTGTGAATTATCCTAACAACTCACAAGCATATCTATTTTACAAGTTGTCACAAACCATAGTTGTTTTTTTTACTGATGGAGAGGGATGAAAGAGTTTTGAAAAGAGTTACGCGTGATAGAATTAATTTCTCAAGTTATATATATATATATATATATATAAACACACACACACCCAACATTCCCTGATATAGGATTGGTTTTACAGATAGTGATAATTTTTGTTTATCCACATATTTTTAACTAGTTTTCTTAATCCTTTACATATATACGTGGAAGTGAGTTATCATTAGAATTGGAGGGGTAATTATTTTCAAGCATTTACAGTACATAATTATTAATTAATCATCCATTTGATAAAAGCAAACTACTAGTCAAAAGTAGTTTGCAGTCAAAGTTATGATGAAAGTCATTGAATCTAAAAAAGTTCACGTGTGATGAAGGTCCCTGAATATAAAAATTAAAGTGTGTGCAACGATTCTGAGCATTTAAAATATTTTTGTACTTTTAGTGTTGCATGTGTAAAAAGATTATGAAGTTCTAATGCATAACTAAAAAATATTTTAGGGTGCTATAACACATCTAAAAAAGTATTTTGCAGTATTAAACACACTGTAAAATACTTTAGAGTGTAGAATTTGAATCTAAATGCATCTTGTGTGTTTGAGAATCTGTTGGGGGGAGGAAATTATGGATTCCAAGAAGAATTTACGGAATCCAAGAAGAATTTACGAATTTTAAATTTTTTTATAAATTTTGAGATGCATTTTACAGATTTTAAAATATATTTTATTTTTACTTACCATTGGAGGAAGATTTCCCAAACATGACACTCCCTTCAAAAACGGTAGGTGGGTAGGCAGCCTTTTCGAAGAAAATAAACTAAGTCAATAATGGTCATAATTAAATATTAAAAATAAATATGTATCTCATACTAATTCAATATCAATATCAAAGGACTGATTAAATGTAACATTATTATTCATATATCTAATGTAAAATTGACGAAATGAGTTTCAGTGCTCATCATTTACTAAATTTGGATCATGGAAAACAAATTTGGGCTAAAATATATGTTTGATTTTTTATATTTATATTAAATTTTATTTTAACTCCTTAAATTTATAAACTTTTACTTGAATAAAAATATAGGACACGAAATTTCATAATATCGATCTCTTAGACTGTTTGATACGAGGGATTTTGAGGGGAAGGGAGAGGAGGGATTTGCAACCCGACACTTGTTTGGCATGATTAAATTTTTAGAAAGGCCTCTCCCCTTTAAAATTGAGACGATTTGAAATGAAATGATTCATTTTTGTTTTGTACCGATTTAAATGACTCATTTTTGTTTTGTACCGATTACTGATTGACATTTTCAATACAGATTACAATATTACTAATACTGGTTTGTTTTTTACAGATATCAGAAGACTCATAGATAGGGATTAGACAGTTATTATCTAGTACGTGCAAAGGGGTAGAACCAAGTTGCTAATGTTTTTGTTAAGGAAGCTATTTATTCTTTTACAGTTTACCATTCGTGCCCTCTCCACTTGTAAAAGTTGTGCTCGAAAGATTTTTTGGATTCATACTCCTTTCCTTAGTGTTTTCTCTTATCTTTTAAGCTCTTGAGCTCTCGTTGTGTATTAAAAAAAACTCATCCTTCGTCAAATCCATCGCATCAAACAATCAAAGAGATCCATTTATTTAAAATAATCTGGAATTAAATTAAATTATTAAATTTCTTAAAACACATTTGCAGCCGTTTCAACTTCTACAATTTTTTTATTTTTTGATATGAACTTATGTAGGGGTTGATAAGAACAGCTATTTAACTTCTTAAATCTATTTTTTTTAACCAACAAATTAAATTATAAGTCACAAATAATGGCTCAATGAATGAACAGTTAATTTAACAATCTGATATGAGAATCATGACTTCCTCTCTGCATCATAGTCACCACATATTTCCTACCATTGCTGCTCATCCTTGTACACATGAGGACACACATTCATTTATCAGTCATTTCTTAGTCAAATTTCCTTTCATAACTTTATTTCAAATTAATTTCTCACTAAAACCTTGCCTGATTATAAGTTTAATTTATTCATAAACAATTAATATTTAGAATCAAATTCATTGTCAGGTAAAAATTTGAGATCAAGTAGCAATAATAAATTAAAAGAGGATTTTGAATCTTTTCTTCAATAAACTTATAAAATAAAATTATGCTTTGTTCCAAAGAAATAAAATATTGCGCATTAATTAATAGATCTTGGTGAGAATTAGTTTTCATTCCACAAATTAATTATATATTATTTTATTTAGTTAATGTGTCCGATTATTCTTTTTTATTAAAAAAATTCCAAACTTATATAAAGTGGAATAAATTATGTTCAGGCCATGGATGTGTTGAGCCGAATGGTAATATACCCCGTTCTTCTTCTCCTTCTTGTCCCCAAATGGATAAAGCTCCTTCATTCCGATATTTATTACAAAACATCTTTAACCACTTCATCATAATCAAGAAGATGTGGTGAGTCATGAATCACATCCAAAAAAGTCTACAAATTGCAATTAAAAAGACTTTAATAGGGGCAATTTTGAAAAAATAAATATAATTTATATGTAATACCTCACTTTGGATATGGGCCGTTTGAGAATGTGGTGGAGAAATGTTTTTACGTAAGTTGAGGTAAATGTGTGAAGGATATTATCTCATTTTACAAAAAAACACTGTTGAACAAACTTTTGACTTTTCGTAACGGAATGCCAAACAAGTACACTAAATCAGAACCTTTATTTTTCTAGATGTCTTTGCCATGTAATAAGGAGAGGAAGGAATAAAAAGAACCAAACAAATCTGATTTTGCAAAATGAATATGGATAAAAAATTATCAAACCCAACTAAATCATTAATCATCTTTTAGTCTATTATCAAGTATGTCTAAAAGAAAATGAGAGCAAACCAAAAGAAAATCTTGGCTCAGGACATTCTTTAGACCTAAAATTAGCATCACCCTTTGGGCATACCATCCTACTAATCTCCAAAACCCCAACACATCAGTGAAACTGTGAAGATGCTAACCTCATAGGCGTAGCAGGGAAGCTTAGCCAAGATATGAAAATGGCATTTAAAAGTGCCAGCATCATCATCATCATCACCACGTAACATGCTTCAATTTAACTCCATAAGTATGAACTCCAGAAGATTGCTGCTGCTCCCTGCAGGTAAAATTCATAAAACAATTATTAATAAAGACACAGTACAATAGTGTCTTGCAATTCATGTAGTTAACTAACCCCAACTAGTGGGGATAAGGCTCACTATTGTTGTTGTTGTACTCTGCATGTCATCAACTCTGTTTCTTGATATTACTTAAATTTACTTGCATCAATCTCTTCAAGAACTTGGCACTTGCAATTATTTTTCCCTACCTAAAGTAGTAGCTACAAAACCTACAAGATTTGGCAATGTATAATCACCTATATGCCATAAAGTTAGGAGCAGTTAACGATATATAACGAAACAGAAGTAAAACAATAGGCTGGCTGGCTTCTAATCAACCGTGGTTCAATGTTTCAACATGAAAATAGAAGATAAACTAGTTTTAGGTTTATGTGAAAATATTGATAACTGATTAATGGAAAATCACTTTTCAACATGAAAATAGAAGATAAATTAGTTTTAGGTTTATGTGAAAATGAATATTTTGAAAAAATATAAGTTTTGAAAAATATATTTTGAAAGAATAGCTTTTTCAGATTCTTAGAT
>JANTPZ010000481.1:0-28065 GCA_025593235.1 Vachellia pachyceras | reverse complement strand
GGCGTTCGGCGGCTGATATTCTCGGTGACGGATCCCTCACGACACTTTCTGCATTATTTTTAGTTATTTATACTTCGCATTCATTTAGGAGAAATGTGTTACTATCATCATGAATTGTTCTAATATTTTTGTCATCTGTGATATTTAACCAAACAATAAGCTCTTTTAAGTTTCATTGATGATGAGTTCGTGATACAGATGAGGAAGCTGAGGACATTGAGTGCGTCACTTCCACACAACTCACTGATATCCGAAAGTTCATTCCGCAAATGGATGCCAGAGTTTTGAAAATTGGCTTGGATTGCATCCCAGAAATAGCCAAAACAGATTATCTCATACTCAACACAATTCAAGAGCTAGAAGCTGAACAGATAGATGATCTAAAAGCTAAATTCGCGTTTTGTGTGTATCCTATAGGCCCTGCTATACCCTTTCTGGAACTTAAACCACCAAATGATTCATCAACGAAGTGGCTAGATTGTCAGCCAAATTTGGCAGTATTGTACATCTTTATGGGTAGTTTCTGTTCAATGTCTCATCCCCAGATGGAAGTACTTGCTTCAGCGTTGAAAGCCAGCGGGGTTCGTTTCCTGTGGGCATGTCGTTCGGATGCAGAGTGACTGAAAGGATAGTGTGGGGATAAGGGCACGGTGGTGCCATGGTGCGACCAGTTGAAAGTGTTGTCCCACAGTTCTATCGCTGGGTTTTGGAGCCATTATGGATGGAATTCAATTCTGGAAGCTTGCTTTGCAGGTGTACCAATACTGGGATTTCCTCTCTTTCTGGATCAGTTCTCGAATTGCAGGCATGTTGCAGAAGTATGGAAGAATGGATGGAAGGTGGGTGGTGAGAGATCGGAGGATTTTGTAACCAAAGATGAAATATTGCAGTTGCTTAAGATGGTGATGGACCTTGAGAGCAAATAGGGGAAGAAAGTAAGAGACAGGGAAAAAGAAATTAAGGCCTTGTTTAGCAGAGCCATTGACCAAGGTGGTTCCTCTTCCTTTAACTTGAACCTCCATGCTTTTGTTAAAGACATTTTAGGTGTTCAAGGCGATTTGGACCCCTTGAAAAACCTTAAACCTCTGTTGCGTATATTTTTTCTCGTACATGGTAAATTGAAAACTGATGCAATAAAGCCCTGTTCGTACGAAAGAGCTGTATTTTTTATCTCATTAAACTAGTAATCGTAAAAATAAATTAGTAATCGTAAAAAAAGGTGAAAACTTGCGTTACATGAATAATGTCTTGGTTCGCAGGCTTATTTTATCTCCTCAATATAAAAAAAAATTGAGATAACAGAGAAAGAAAACATGCGTTTGTAGATACTAATGAGGATAATACTTAACTGCTCTAATAATAGTCTACTAATGATGATGAAAATAGAAGAAGTATTACCCTTATATCCTTCACCCACAATCTTTCAAAAATTTTAATAATTTTTTGTTTGGTTGAGAGAAAAGTTAATAACTAATTTATCATTTTACTTTTATATGTTTATTTATATTAATTTATTTATACAATTGATTTAAATTAATTTTCATTCATATTAAATGGAAAATAAGGATATCCCCGAAAATAATGAAAAGGTGAAGGGTAAGAAAGAATACATGAAAATAATGATATCCCCAAGTATTAATGAAAAAGAACAAATCAAGAACAGGCATTCTTATCATTCACACTTGGGATGGTGTTGGGAGAATCCTCTGACAAAACCATTTTAACTATAGATTATAATGGAGAAGCAGGGAAGAGTGAGTTAGAGATGGCATCCAAAGCAATTACAGGTCTTGGACATGAATGAACAGAAGCCAAAGGGTCTGTTGGGTATGTTGCAATTGATGGCATAGCAACACGAAGAGGGCAAGCAAACCTCTTTAGTTCCGCCGCAACAGGTACACAGCACACATATATGGAAGCTTCCCAACTTCCTCCTGCTCTCATTCATCAGCATAAACGCCTCCAACTTGCCCACCTCCGATGAAGATGAAGAAAGCTTACCAGGAGAGAAGCGTCGGTGACCACGGCAAGAAGTCTGGAGAGCAGAGAAGCACCGACCAACTGAACTGATTTCGTGCTTCTGGAGAGCAGAGGAAGAAGCTTTTCGCGCGGTGTGTTTTTAGCCCGGTATAATGGAAATATAATAAAATTGATGATGATAAATTAGTTATAACTTTTTTATTTCCCTTAGAAAACTTTAATTTGGAGGAATTAAAATAATAAAAGGGAATGAGGGTAGATTTTAGATCTTTCGATCTAAAATTTTAAATAAAATAAGGGGAGTATTCATTTTCCATTCCTTCCCTCCACTAAACAGGCTCTAGCATATATGGTCAACGCTTGCTTTCCCTAACCTGACTGAGATCTGGAATTTCATCAGATTCAGTACATCGACCAGAGCTTCACTAGTGTTTGTGTGGCTGTGTCCATGTAACTTCCATCGTCCTTCAAGGGGCATGTGGTGGCCCTGCCTTTCCCCACCAGAGGTCACGTTAACCCCTTGATGAACCTTTGCAAATTTCTCGCTTCAAGACGACCCACTGATATCATCACCTTTGTCGTCACCGAAGAGTGGCTCGGCTTCATCCAATCTCACCCCAAGCCCCACACCATCCGCTTCGCCACCGTACCCAACATCATCCCTTTGGACGCCCAAATCCTCGACGATGTACCTGGTTTCACCCAAGCCCTCAGCACCAAGTTGAGACCTGCGTTTGAGCAGCTTCTCGATCAGCTTCAACCGCCGGTTACTGCTCTCATCTCTGATGCTGAATTGTCCTGGCCAGCTGCTGTTGCAAAACTTAGGAATATTCCGGTGGCTCTGTTGTGGACGATATCGGCGTCGTTCTTTGAAATGTTCCGTCAGCTGGACATCTTGGCCCCTGGCCCTGACCGGCCTTTGTCGGTTCATCTTTTGGGTACTATATCCTACACCTCACCTGTTTCATTAACTTGTTAAGATAGCAAAAGTCGTTAGTGTCATAATCAATTATTATACTTTGTGACTTTTAATATTTTACTTGAACAGTAGTTTAGGAGTTTTCGGCCATATTGACTTGATCAATAACAAGTTCATGATATAGATGAGCGAGCTCAGCACATTACGCTACGCTCTTCTTCACACCTGACTGATCTAAGGAAGCTACTTGGTGAAAGTGATCTCGGTTTTTTGAAGATTGCCCTGAATTGCATCCCACGATTGGCCAAAACTGATTGTCTTCTCCTCAATACGATCCAAGAGCTAGAGGCTGAACAAATAAATTATGTACAAGCCATGTCTATATTCCCTTTTTGTATCTATCCTATTGGCCCCGCCATACCGTTTATGGAACTGGAACCACCAAATGATTCGTCGACCACTAACGTTAACCATATAATAAAGTGGCTAGATTCTCAGCCAAATATGTCAGTATTGTACATCTCTATAGGTAGCTCGTTTTCCATGTCTCGTCCCCAAATGGAAGAGCTTGCTCTAGTTGTTAAAACAAGTGGGATTCATTTTCTTTGGGTGGCTCATTCAAATACAGACTGGGTGAAAGAGAAGTGTGGGGATAAGGGCTTGGTGGTGCCATGGTGTGACCAGTTGAAAGTGTTGTGCCATGCTTCTATTGCAGGATTTTGGAGCCATTGTGGGTGGAATTCAACCATGAAAGCTTGCTTTGCAGGTGTGCCAATACTGGGATTTCCAATATTTCTGGATCAGTTCTCGAATTGCAGACATATAGCAGAAGTATGGAAGAATGGATGGAAAGTGGGTGGTGAGAGATCAAAAGACTTGGTGAGGAAAGAGGAAATACTGAAAGTGGTGAGGATGGTGATGAATGTTGAGAATGAGGAAGTGAAGAAGATCAGAGATAGGGCAAAAGAATTGAAAGCCTTGTTTCGCAGAGCCATTGCCAAAGGTGGTTCTTCTAACATGAACATGCATGCTTTTATGGAGCACATGTTTTAGGTGTGTGTCCAACAGAGATATGTGGAATTAGGATTCCTTATATTCTAGGTACCCACGACTTCATGCATTATAAGTGTCTTGTGTGAAAAAAATAATCACAGATATATAAAACACGTGATTGGGTTTGATCTCTTATTTATCCAAGTTCTTATGTTACTGCATTTTTAGCTAGTATTCATAGTCATCTGGTTTACAGATTTAGAAAAATGCTGAAAATTTTAGCAATCTCTAGCTTCTACATTTATAGCTTGTCCATGATTGATAACACAGAAGTTGTGTAGCTTAGTTCTTCGGCTAATAGAAAGAGACGACTTTTTTTTTGGAGAATGAAAGAAACAACGTTAATTCTACTAATCTTTCGCACGTAATGTTGAAAGTATTGAAAATAAGAATAGATTGAGAAGTTGATACCCCTCAATCTAGGTGCTCAACTTGCCAATACAAAAATTACAAGGGAGTGGAATGAGTTAAACTATACAATTTTGATTTGCACAACAATACAAACATTTCTTCATGATCTTCTTCTCAATAATGAACAATTTCCTCTACTTTTAGAAGTCATCGTTATTGGAAATTTTGAGCTTCAACTCTTACGCCGATATCCATTGTTCCCTCTATTGCTTTACTGTGAGATTGAAACACTCATAGCCTAGGAGAATTAATCTTGAAACTTGAAGATTCCGAACAAGCCAAAGAAGAAAGATCAAGAACCTCAAGTCTGTTAGCAGAAACAATAATCTGGCATACACATAAATCCCTAAGCTCCAGGAACTTAAGGTTCGAATGAAGAATCTTCATGATTTTGAGTTTTGAACAACCCAAAAGGCTAAGACTTTCCAAGTTGTAACACCTTCCAAGAATTGTATCGAGTATCTCATCTCTCACATTAACCATCTTCAGTTTCAAGATTCTTATCTTGAGACAGCCACCAAGAGGAATTGAAGATTCTATGTGATAATTCACAATCTCAAGTGAAGAGAAAGTTGAAAATAACCCATATCAAAATTTGTAACTCTAGGGACATGAAATTCTTGAATCTTTTTACTTCAAATATCAAACAAGAACAATTCCAATCCACTACTTCTCTGGTCCCAATGAAAGCGTTGAATGATGAGAAAAATGGTTCTTTCTTGAAAGATAATTGAAGTGGTCCAAGATGAAAGCGAACAACAGAACCAGACTGAGCAAAAAAGAAGTGATACTCATGGTTCCTTCCCTTCTTGGATTTGTGCTGCTCGAGTTAATGAAACCCACCAAGGGATCTACTTGGACAAAATATTTTTTTTGTCTTCCTTTTAGGTAGATGATGATTCTACTTGTTCTTCGTCTTTCGCTGATGAACTTAATTGATTCTTGCTTCAGTATGATTTCAATCTCATTTTCTTTTGAAACGTTCTTTTGCTTCTCTTCCTTATTCTCATTTTGTCCAGCAGCATTTTCAAAATCATCCAAGGAACTTCTCAGAGAATTCAATTGGAGGATGAGGAACAAATTCAACAGAAGGAAATTCTCTCCATCTTTCCAGAACAACACTGAGTTGGTTTCTTGAGGGAGGCCTTGTTTTCTCGGGCCTTTTCTTGAAAAACAAGTAGTGATGGATGATGATGATTTTTTTCTCAAATAAACATGTGCTCTGATACCATGTTGAAAGTATTGAAAATAAGAATAGATTGAGAAGTGGAAGAAGAAATTGAATGCATTACATAAACCATTTTGGTTTACAATACTAATCTACCCTCTATTGAGGGTGATGAATTAATCCCATTTTGAGGACTCTTGAAGTGGGAGATCCAAGTTACCCTCCCCTTCTCTATGCATTGTGGGGATTTTTCATCCTCCCACCTTTTGGTGATGATTATTTAATCACACACCCAAATCATTGCATTGTGACCCTTTATATAGACTTTTGGGTCATTAACTAACTAAGTGATTAACGCTAACTACTTTAACTAACTTATACTTCCAACATGGAAGCTAACACTCAGAAGACACAATAAAACCATATGCATTTTTCTTTGGGTAACGGTATTTTGTGGAGAAGAGCACGCAGCTTCAACGTAATTAAGTGATGCGTCCAAATCTGGAGCGTCGATTAAAAAAAAGCATGGCTAAGATTCTCAACAACGCCTCGTGCAACGTGCTCTCATGGATCTCCATGCATGGAAACTGGAATCCAAATCGAGACGTTGTACATTCTCCAATGGACGCACTATATAACAAAAAAGAAGTGCATTAAAGATGTCATCCATATTTGAATGTGGATTTAGCGAAAAGCAGAAAGAGTCAACATACAAACTTAACAAATGTACAAGTTTATCATTATATTATTATAAAGATATATAAGCCAACAAATTGCTGTAAACCCATCTTTCTATATATATATATATTAGAATATTGTTTGAACCTTTTTAGCCAAATAAACGAACGGACGATACCTGTGTTGTGATAAGTTTTGACCCTATTCTACAAACACAAAATCATTCCTATTCTGGTATTAACCGGATTTTGGTTCAATTAAAATGACAAAAACAAGTTAACAGTAATGAAGGTTGATTTATCAAGTCAAGATTGAACTAAAGTAGTTCCAATTAAGCTCCATTCTATGAACCTTCTTTTTAGCGTTTAGCGAGTGAAGAAATGAAATCGTGTTCTTAAGCCTTCATTGTTCACTTATAATTAGGGAGTCCTACCACACCCGTTCGTAATACCAGTTAAATTTCAAGTGTAGTTAAGCACCGGTTGGTAAAATAATGCATAGTTCCAATGTCAACTACAATTACAACCTAAAGCGCCATTTGGTTTATGATTGAGATTAAATTTGCAATATTGGATCTCTCTTAACAAATCACTACCAACTCATTCCTCATCAGTCAATCGCTTCAATTACGATCTTAAAACATAACCATATTAAATGGATGACAAGTAATCTGTCAACCAAATTAAATGGAAGAGAAAATAGAATGGCAACTTGCCAATTTTGTTTTCTAATTAAAATAAAAGTAAAGGAAAATATTGTGCCAAGAAACGCCATGTTCTTGGTCAACCTTGCTTTCTCTCACTTCTATATATATATCTCACCTTGGATTTGGAATTGCAACAAATTTAAGTAAACCCAGGCTTCAGTACTAGCTGTTGTGAACATTTTATCCATGGAAGTTCTGCCAAGGGTGAAGAAGGGGCATGTGTTGGCCCTGCTATCCCCCACAAGAAGCCTAGTCCTATGATCGACCTCTGCAAATTTCTCACTTCAAGAACACCCAATGAGTTTATCATCACCTTCGTCGTCATCGAAGAGTGGCTCGGCTACATCGAATCCTACCCGAAGCCCCATACTATTCGGGTCGCCACCATCCCCAACCTAATGCCTTCGAATGACCAAATGGTCCACGACATTCCTGGTTTCGTTGAAGCCGACGAAGATTAGACCTTCATTCAAGGAGCTCCTCGATAAACCTGAGCCAGCGGTTACTGCTATCATCGGCAATGCTGGTATGGTACGGCCAGTAGATGTGGCAAATCTTATGCCATGGTTGGTACACGGAACTGATTTTGATGGAATTGGAAGTGGAAATGAAGATAGAAGTGAGATTAGAAGTATGTTTGGTATATTGGAGGGAGTGGGTATTGTCTTAATTTAATATTTATATTTATAATGTGAAAAGACTAATATATCCTTTACAACAAAAAAATTTCTCTTCTTCCCCCAAAAACTTCTTCCCCTCCCAAACCACCATCCTTATCATTCATCCATAAGCAATGAAGCTGGAGAAGCAACCATATTTGAAGAGAAGGACGGAGCTGGAGACATCAACACTTTTTTAGATCTAAAGCCTTCGACGAACCAGTAGACATTGACGAAGAAGAACAAGGAGAGCTGAACCCAGATCGAAGGAACTGGTAGGTCATCGTTGTCGCATGTGAAAGTGGGTCAATGTCGAAGAAGATCGAATGCGGTAGGTTGTTGCCGTTGCAAGCCATTACAAGACGTTCACCGTAGCCGTTCTCCACTGGCCCCACCACTTGCAACGGAGAAGAAGAAGATGAGGGCAAAGATGGTAATGGATGAGAGAATTGGGATTGAAACTCAGTTCCATGGGTAGGAGGCTGGAACGAGTTCTAACCTTTTTTATGAAATTGGGTTCCATCGGGAACCCAGTTCCAATGCACCAAACACACATACATACTTATTCCAATTCAAGTTCCCTGACTTCATTCCTGCTACCAAATAGGACGTTGGGAATATTCCTGTGGCTCTGTTATGGACGATGTCCGCGTCGACTTTTGAATAGTACCGTCAGTTGGATATCCTGGCCCTCGGTCCCAACCGGCGTTTATCAGTTCATCTTCTAGGTAATGTATGTCATGCCCCTTTTTTTTGGCGCAGCTGTTCTAAGCGTGTAAAACCTGTGTTTATAAAATAACTTTATTTCCTAATTTCTTCAGCTTGATATTTCTAAAAATTCTTGAAAATTTTCAAATATCTTTTCAATAACGTTATTTTCCCATCTGAATTCAAAGTATCAAGCTTAATCTTGGGTCATTACTTTTTATTTACATTTTTAAAATCATTTTTCTTTTGAAAACTATTCTTTAGACCCATCCACTCGTGATAGCCATTTAATTCTACTCGTTATCCATTTAGAGTAACATTTACTTATATATCTACCTTTAGTCTCATATTACTGTATACATAATTTATACAATAAAATATCCATAACATTTAAACTATCAATGCTTATATTAAAATAAAACCTTAGATTTCTAATTAGGTCAAACTATGTGTAAATGGCTCTTCCATCTCCATTCTATGATTCTCTTGTCACCAATTCCTTGCCTTTTCAGCTACCCGCCTCTGCTGTATTTTGTTGAATGGGAGGGTGAGATTTGAAAATCCCCGTAGAAACCATAGTTTATCATATAATTATATATAAAATTCATAATCATGTAAAATAACCACATGTTCATACGGCATATACGGCAATAGCACACATCATGAGGTTCCACCTCAACATCATACGGCATTAATTTACAGTACAAGGTTTCACCTCAACATCATTCGGCATGAGATTTTATCTTCACATCATACGGCAATAATTTATGACACATCACATGGCACATACAATCATGTAGAATTAAATACATAAGAATAAGATAAAAAGGGTTACTACCTGTATCCTTTGGTTTATATTTACCTCTCTTGGTATCCCATTTTCCAGTCTTCCTCGGGTTGCTCAAACAAATGTTAAATCCTAAAAGTATATACGTATAATATTACATTAATTATACGTTTATCCAGCTTTATTTTGCCCATCTATCTTTCCAAATTCTCATTTCTGCCCCTTTACATCATTTAATTTCTTCTCTTGAATTTTGAATTATTTTTCAATAATTCCATGCAATTCTCAAATAAATGCTCAAAAGTTGCAGCTTAAGCAACTTCTCATATTTTTCAAATTTCAATAGCAAACTTTGCTTCACTTTTCAAATTCTGAAATTCTTTAATACTCTCTCCTGCACTAGCTTACATATTTGTACACACCCACATGCACAAATATGCATATAATTATACACCAATACGTGTCTATGTATATACATAATCTTTCTTTCAAAAATGATCTTGAGTGTCCTATAGGTATTTTAAAACCTTTAAAGAACCACTTCTTAACACCTTCATTATCCTCCATATTCCAACAATTTATACATGCACGTATATTCACTTTCAAACTTTCACAATACACACACAATTACACATGCATGTACATATATGTCTCATGGGAATAAACCAACACTTGCGATAACCAAATTATAAACCGTTGAAAATTATCTATTGAAATTCCGCTTTATCATCGTAAACTTATGCTTCCAAAACTCAAACTTCTTAAAATACCAACTTCTAAAATTTTCTCTAATCATCATAAGATTACTACCATTATGAAGATAAATAAAAATAGCATTATATTGAAAAGAAGAGCTTTAGTTACCTAAACTATCTCAACAAGACGAACTCAGAGATGCACCTTCTCCTATTCTCTGCGAATGCATAAGGCAAAAGAAATGAAAGTTGAGGTATTTATAATACCTTTCCCTTCACCGTGCCTCACTCTCATCCTTGGCTTCCTTTCATTTTTTTACGCTGTCCTGACTGTTTGACTCATCTTTTCGACTTTCTGCTTCTTCTTTTCTTCTTTTCCTCTTTTCCATTTCCTTTCTTTAAAAATTCTTCTTCCTTCAATTTTTCTTCTGACCATTGCTTTCCCTTCCGTCCATTTTTTCCAGAAATGTCATTAATGATGGATGACAAAAATGTTTCATCCTTTTCCATACTTTCTAATGCCATTAATGTGGTGGAAAATTTATCCTCGCTTTCCAATTTTTTTCCAACATCATTAAGGGCTGTGACAATGTATCCTAACATCACACTTGTTTATCGACCAAACGAGTTATAATATCTTGAAAAAGAAGTACGTCATTGTCATAATCAATCTTTAAGTTCTGTGCCGTTTAGATGTTTAGCCAAACAGTAGTTCATCCATATAACGAGTTATTGATACAGATGAGCAAGCTGAGCACATTCAGTGGATCTCTTCCTCACAGCTGACTGATCCAAGAAAGCGATACGAGGTTTTTGAAGGATTCCCTGGATTGCATTCCAGGGTTGGCCAAAACTGATTGTCCCCTCCCTAGAAGCTGAACAAATAAATTATCTAGAACTATATTCCCATTTCGTCTCTATCCTATAGGCCCTGGCATAAATGCAAAATCACTATTCAATTGACTGAAAACCGACCTCATATTAATGAGTTGGATTTTTTTTTTTAAAAAAATTACTCTATATAAGTAAAGTTATAAAATTTTAACAAAAAAATATAGGATAAAAGAGCAAAAGAAAGGTTTAGGTGCATGAACTCTAAAGTCGGAATTGGACTATCGTCATGCACCACAAGTCACAAAGGTATGGTGTTCGCTAGATGGTTTTTTTTTTCATTAGGTAGTAGTAATAATATTAATAGTTAAACGCTTCCATTGGAAAAAAGAACCGTCAATTTTACCACCCAAATGAAATTATCTCGATTTGTAAAAAAACACAGTTAAATATATGTTTGGAAAGCTCAAACGCTCGGTGGAGAAGTAATTTTATTGTTTATGAGGTACATTTGTAAAAAATATTATCTCGACTGATGAAAAAGCATGGTTGAATATGCGTTTTGAGAGTCAAAAGCTATCCCAAACACGTACATATTATTTTTTAAAGTGTCCAAATTGCACCCAATCCGCGCAAGAATTTCTCAGCTGTACCAATATTCTTCTTATAAGATTGTGTCATTCTCTCATTTCAAAGACTTTGCATCCCCCTCCACTCTACTCCACACCAGATCCAGTGAACAAGAAACCTCCATGGAAGTTGCACAGACCGTTGCCTGTCATGTGCTTGCCATGCCCTATCCGGCTAGGGGTCATATCAACCCTTTGCTCAACTTCTGCAAATTGCTCCTCGCCAACAACACTCGTATTCGCGTCACTTTCGTCCTCACCGAAGAATGGCTCGGTCTCCTTGGCTCCGATAATCCTCTACCCGCCGATATGCGCTTCGCCACCATCCCAATTGTGATTCCGTCGGAGCTGGTTCGAGCAAACGACCAAATCGGCTTCATGGAAGCTATCATGACCAACATGGAAGCTCCATTTGAGCAGCTTCTGGACCGGCTCGAGCAGCAGCCAGCGATCATCGTGCATGATTCTTTCCTGTTCTGGGTGGTTGACGTCGGAAATAGAAGAAATATCCCTGTGGCATCTTTTTGGACCATGTCGGCGTCGGTTTTCTCAGTTCTCCGCCATCACCACCTCCTAGAGCAAAATTCTCATTACCCAGTAAATCTGTCGGGTGAGGGCAAGATATAATTTTTTTTCCCTTTTTTATTTTTGGAAAGGAACTAAATATCACGGATTCATCTGTTTGTCTTAAACTAATTTGGAACAGAAAACGGTGACAAACGAGTGGATTATATTCCTGGAATTCCACCCACCCGTCTGGCAGATTTTCCTGTCAACGACGGAAGCTGGCATAGCCGGCGAATCATGGATATTTCAAGAAAAGGTGTTGTACGGACTCCGAAAGCACAATATCTCTTGTTTTCTTCAATATATGAACTCGAGCCTCAGGCCATAGATGCTCTTAAATCAGAGTTATCTTTGCCCATTTACACCATCGGCCCTACCATACCTTGTTTCAGTACCGGGGAAAACACCAACTTGAACGCCAACACCACCACTGGCCATTGCTACTTGCAGTGGCTGGACAAGCAACCCAACAATTCTGTTCTGTACATCTCACAAGGGAGCCGCTTCTCAGTTTCAAAGGCTCAAGTTGACGAGATTGTTTCTGCCTTGCGTGAAAGTGGGCTACGATTTCTGTGGGTAGCACGAAGAGAGGCTTCTGAGCTGAAGGACATTTGTGGCGATAGAGGGTTGGTGGTGGAATGGTGTGACCAGCTGAGAGTTCTGAGTCATCGCGCAATAGGAGGCTTTTGGAGTCACTGTGGGTGGAATTCAACAAAAGAAGGGTTCTTCTCAGGCGTTCCGTTTCTGACGATGCCGATCATAATGGACCAGGGGCTGGACAGTGCGATGATAGTGGAGTGGTGGAAGGTTGGCTGGAGAGTGAAGGAGGACGTTAAAGTTGACAGTGTGGTGAAAAAAGATGAACTTGTGGGGCTTCTGAAAAAGTTTACGAGTACGGAAAGTGAGGAAGGGAGAGAGATGAGGAAAAGGGCCAAAGAACTTCAGCTCGTGCTTCATCGTGCAATTGCAGAAGGTGGCTCTGCTCAAACTGATTTCAGTGCCTTCGTTAGGGACATTACCAATATTGCGAGATGATTTAACTTTACATTTCTATATTAATTTGCTGGGAAAGTCCATGTATTGGAACAGCGTTCATTGTGCGTGTGGGTGTTTTAAATTCTTGTAACTCAGTTTCAGAATTGAATCGGTGTTGTTGACCTAAACCTGTTTTCAAACTGGATTCGCTAAACTTGTTTTGTCAAATAAAAGTGAAACAGTAGATAGATGAACGATGCTCAGTTAATCAGTGGTCCATGCAGATGCAGTACTATTATTTTTTTGTTGTTGCAGGGGTCCATGTAATTTTAAACCAGCACCAAATGTGTCTCCCTCCAAAACTCTCAAGTGCCCTTAAGAAATACTCTCCCTTTCCAAATTTTCCCTTTACTCATTATTTTTTATTTATAGAAAATGAGTGATATTTTGTTATTTGCATCGAATAGTATTTTTGAGTCTTTTTGTGATTTTTAAAAAAGTAAATGAAGACAGTTTTAGGAACTTTTTCTATGGAAAATTATAACAATTTTCAAAACTGTTATTGCATAGCCATGAACCATCAAAATGTTCCTGGTTATATAAAATATAATAATCAAAATAAAAAAATATAAATGGGAATAGGCAAAAGTATATACCTTCATATGAAAGTATTTTACAGAAAATCCAATAACAAAATTTTTGAAATCGAGATTTATGAGGAACACTATCACAACCATGGCGGGAAGCAGCAGCCGCCATGAAAGTGACAGGTTCAGGTTCAGCCCCTGTCATGATTAATAAGTTGACGTACTCGTATAACTAACATTCGCAATTCCCCTGCCTTATCTGGAGCTAGATCTTCCCGGTCATCCCCTCTCATTTCATTGCATGGCGTGGAAATATTGATGATGATGAGAATGATGGGTTTGATCGATGAGCACGCATGCTAATCAATGTGCCTGCCTGTCACTGTGTTTTAGCCGGCGGGTGGGGTGGTGGCGTGCCTTTCACACCAGCAATCCAGTTAAATTTCTTTTAAAAGTGACCGGGACTCTCTCATATGAATCATTCTCAGATTTAATTTTAAACTATTTAAATCTGATTTTTTAAATTGATGATTTTGTAATAAAAATTATTATTTAAAAATATGATCGTTAAAAGATTAATTTTATTTTAAATTTTATACCATTAAAATAAAATTTTTTCATAAAATTTACAAAAAAACTTATCCTAACCATCCAAATCAAATATGAATGATTTAGATTTAATGTGTTGAAAGAACTAATCAATTTTGATGAACATTTTAACCATCTTTCTTTGGTGATGGGGCCACCACATTCATTCATCAGCTACAAAAACCCATTTAACATACAACTCACATTATTCATCATTCTAAATAATAACAACAACAACAATAGGCATTGTACGTGTTTGGAAGATAGTTTGGGCTCTCCAAATACACGTTCAACTGTATTTTTCGTAAATCAAAATAATTCACTTCATATATTTATATCGTAAATAGTAAAAGCACTTCCACGTCACTTTTCTAAACTGGTAGATTGTTAGAATTTTCACTACTTTATTCCCGTGTATCTTGAGTTCCAAACGGGTAGATTGTTAGAATTTTCACTACTTTATTCCCGTGTATCTTGAGGCACCGGCAAAAACATGAAATATTGTTCGGTAGGTGGATAAGATAAAACCCATTTTGAAACAAGCCCAATGTCCCCAAAGTGGCTGTTACTTTATTTTTCCACCCTCGTGTAATTTCTGAGTTCATCTTGGCTCAGCTTTCTCCTCCATCACCAACTACTGCTCCTTCGCTCCACCTTCAGCTTCATTCGTTCGGATCTTTCCGATGGACCCTCCCCCACCCATGGACGGCCACGTGGTGGTCATGCCCTATCCAGGCCGCGGCCACATCAACCCCTTAATGCATCTATGCAACCTCCTCTTGTCCAAGAACTCCAACATCCTCTTCACTTTCGTTGTCACCGAAGAATGGCACGGCTTCATTGGATCCGACCCGAAGCCCCACAACGTCCGCCTCAGAACCATACCCAATGTCATCCCCTCCGAGCGCGGTCGCGGTAACGATATGGTCACCTTCCTTGACGCCGTCATGACCAAGATGGAGGCTCCCTTTGAACACCTCCTGGATCGGCTCGACCCGCCGCCGACGTTCATCGTACACGACAGCTACTTGTTCTGGGTTGTCGGTGTCGGCCACCGCAGGAATATTCCAGTAGCGTCGTTCTTCCCCATGTCGGCGTCCTTCTTCTCCGCCATCTACCATTACCGTCTCCTTGAGCAAAACGGACACTACCCTGTCAATTTGTCGGGTGAGAATTCTATTCTACGTGATCTCACATGAACCCCATCATCGTGAAATTCAGACTATTTTTTTAGATTAAATATAGATTTCTTATCCATTGGAATTCTTTTTGACCTTGACTCCCTCGGATGTCTAACATTTTGAGTACTTTAATAAACTAGACATGTTACATGGAATTAGTAATGATGGAATATTACTTCACCATTTGCCTCTGCTTGAAACAGAAAACGGTAATAAACGTGTGGATTACATCCCAGGGCTTTCCTCAACACGTTTGGTGGATTTCCCACTCAGTGATGGGAGTTGGAAAACCCGGAAGATGTTGCACTGGGTCCTAAAAGTCCCTCAATGGGCGCTCAAAGCTCAGTATCTGCTATTCCCTTCCATTCTCGAGCTTGAATCTCAGGTCATCCATGCCCTAAAAGCTGTTTCCTCTATCCCCATTTACACCATTGGCCCTGTTGTACCTTATCTTACTCTCAAGCCCAATCCCTCTTCGAGCCTCGCTAACCATAATGACCACAGCTACATGAAGTGGCTGGACAACCAACCCTCTGGTTCTGTTCTGTACATCTCTCAAGGAAGCTTTCTCTCCGCTTCAACTGCTCAGCTTGAAGAAATCGTAGCTGGTTTGCGAACAAGTGGGGTTCGATTCCTGTGGATAGCACGTGAGGAGAGTTTGAAGCTGAAGGAGGCTTGTGGGGATATGGGTTTGGTGTTGCCATGGTGCGACCAATTGAGAGTTCTGTCACATTCGGCTATAGGAGGGTTCTGGAGTCATTGTGGGTGGAATTCTACGCGAGAAGGAGCCTTCTCTGGCGTTCCTTTTCTTGCTTTCCCTTTGATTATGGATCAGCCTCTGAACAGTAAGCTCATTGTGGAGGACTGGAAGATTGGGTGGAGAGTGAAGAAAGGGGCTAAAGAAGATGATGCGTTGGTGACTAGAGACGAAGTTGCGGGAATTTTGAATAGGTTTATGGATTCGAGCAGTGAAGAAGGAAGAGAATTGAGGAAGCGAGCCAAACAGGTTCGGCAGATATGTCAGCTTGCAGTTGCAGATGGTGGATCCTCTGAAACTAATATCAATGCGTTTCTGAGGGATTTGTTACAGGGTAAGAAGCCATGAAAGAGCACCCGAATAGCAATGATCATTGCTTCGGAATTTGGTGAATGGTCTGAAGATTTGCATTATTAATCGATCAATATTTAGTTATGCTCTGGTTTTGAGGCTCTGAGCTTCCAAGCGTCCTTAATTAAACTCGGGGAGGATTAATTTTGTGTTTCACTTCGCATGCACTGAATTAGCTTTGGTACTGTGTAATGTTTATTTATTTTATGCATTTTCTGGCGACCAAATAAAAGCTATTAATTTCTGTCTCTATTCAGTAATGAATTTATCTTATTCCCCTGCATTTTTTTTTATAAAGTATTCATTCTCTTGTCCTCCCTCCATTCTCAGGTAAATTTGTTTTTCTTGAAAAAATTAGAGGAGATGCCAATGAAACCCATGAATTATCTTCTGTTTCTGTTTAAATCTAGCTGATAAAATGTTGCAGTCAAATAAATACAAGATTATTACGGAATTAAAGAAAAATTTACGAATTTTAAAATGGTTTTTACAAATTTTAAAATGGTTTTATTTTTAACTTGTGTGTACCGTTGAAAAGAAGTCATCTCCAAATATATAATATATAAATTTACTTTTTATGATGTTTATAATAAATAATTTCAAATATTTAAAAGCCTGTGGTGTGGGTGAGGAGTTAGGGAAAAGCTTGGAGATAACGTAGCAGGGTCCAGGAATCTCATCAAAATCATGTCTCCATGTCCGTACGCACCATGATAACCAATCACCATCGTCTCTTCAGTCTCTACAGTTCGCGACAAACCATCAAAGTTTAATGACTTGGAAATAAATATATATTTTTTTCTGCCAGAACTTGGGAAGAAATATTAGTTATTGTTTTTAATTACAAGAATCAATTAATTTATTTAAGAGATTAAGTAAATGAGTTAAATCATTTAATTCAATTGATATTTCAAAAATATCTTTACATGAAAATTGGTTAAAATGCAAAGTGGATAGTTCACATAGCTAACAGAGTATTGATATGTGTAGTTTAAAGAAAAAAAGAGCTAAATATAAAAGATAAAATAGATAGAGCGTTATATTTATAATTAGATTTAATTTTTAATTGACTCGTGTAATCATAACTGAAGGTAGTATTTTGATAAGATAGTGAGAATTTCGCTCACACTTTAGGTACCACTTGCTGAACCACTAAAAAATTTAAGTGTTAGTTTTGTAATTTTTTTAAAAAAATAAAATTTAATGGCCTTTATACGATAAGATATATGATTTTTCTAAAAAAAACATTTGATTCTTAGTATAAAAGTCAGTTGCCTTTTCATAAAGATTAAAAAATTAATTAATTTGATATATTTATCATTTTTATCTAAACTAATTTATCTTATTTATAAATCAGTATATAATTTAATAATAAATATAAACATTTTATGCAACTTTTTTAGCTATACTAAACATGAGGTGTACTATATACTTTAACTTCTAACCATCACATATAACTTGAGCGTGTTGGTAAAAGAAATAATAATTTTCTAGGAAAAAAAGAAATAATAATTTGAGTGGGTGGGTGCATGTTGTGATGAAAATTAAAGTCGAGCCTTTATAGACTCAAACCTAAATGGGTCGACCCGTTTATGCTCGAGTATCAAACTTATACGGAATTTTGAGGCATGCTCCCGTGAGATGGTGGCTTATGAGTTTGAGGTCTGTTTAGCCTTTTTCCTTTTTTTAAATACAACAATGATCTTAACACCGTGATTTAATTACTTGAAAATATAGAAAGTAAGATCTAATTATTTAAACAAACGCACCAACAATAATAAGTTGCAAAGACCAAATGAGATTGAAGCTTTTAAGATATGTTACTTATCTGTTCAATTATCTGTAAGATTTGATGGTCTGTTTAAGGCTTTAAGCTTTGTAAATTAATTTTGATGTTTTAAGATTTATGAATAATTAGTGAATCCAATGTAAGCTTGTGAAATTCATTGTGTTAAGATTTGAATTCCACAGTTCTATCACCTTTCTCATCAATTACATGATAATATCATAGTATCTATAAATTACATGCACAATCAATAATCACTTATATGTACATATATTTAATTTATCACCAACCTATCAAAATGTACAAATAAGTAGTATATTATACATGTTCAAAAAATTATTGCGCATATGTTAAAATGAACTCTATATATATGTCATTTATAAATAAAATTTTGATTATCCTAAACAACACACACTGCTTAGGTAAGATAAAAAAGAAAAAACAACACACACTGCTTAGGAAAATGTTACTTCCAACTCCCATCACTTAGAAATATTCGTAACATATGCTAGTGGCCTTGTTTGGCAACAAGTTACTTATATCCATAAGCACGTTCAACAGTATTTTTTCGCAAAACGAGAGAATCTCCTTCACATATTTGCCTCGACTTATGTGAATAAGCCCATAAGTACTTCTCTACCACTTTGTCAAACGGATCCAGTAATTGCATTGCAGTTAACATGAAATTTTTCCAAAATTTTAATGTTCGAAAGTCTTTTAGATTCAATATTGACTTGAATTTACTAAAATAAATAAATGTTTTACAGAAAAATATTAATGGTCTTAAATAATATAGAACATCATTGTTACAATTTAAAACTTTTATGTTAACATTAAACTTAAAAAAATTATCAACATTATTTAAAAAAAACTTTTGAGTTTAAATTTGGCATGCTTAAACATGCCGATCTTTTTAAGTCCTCAATCCAGCTCCATGTGATAGAGAACTTTATGTTTAGTTAACTGCCTTGGTGATGGTATTCAAGCATGTCCTTTTCTGATAATCTGACCTACTTTCCATCTTGATCACATCTCATTTGTGTTTAATATGTCTCATTGAGGTTTGTTTTCTTTGATAGTTGGAGATCTACATGGAGATCTCAGGCAAACTGGATTTGCACTTGAGATGGCTGGTGTATTGAGCTCTGATGGTCAAGATTTATGGACTGGTGGAGAAACTGTATGCTTAATTTATCTTTTGAAATGCATATTTAGAAGTTTTTGTTAGAATAAGTAATGATATTGTATATTTACAAAATTGCCGGAAAAGGCGCAGGTCTTCGTTTGTTCTGGCCACTGAAGGCCATGTCAATTTAATTGTGCTGTGAACCAAGTACATATGATTATAGAGGAACATTATTGTCCTCAATTCTCTACGCTTGAGGAAAAACTCAATATTGATTAGCACTGTAGTTGAGTCTAACAGATAGAAATTTCTTTTTCCACTGCTCTAGGTGTTGGTTCACTCGGAGATATACTAGACCGAGGTGAGGATGAAATTGCCATCTTGTCTTTGCTGCAGTCGTTGGACAAACAAGCAAAAGAAAACGGTGGAGCTGTGTTTCAGGTTTGTGCCACGAAATACTATTTCCCTACTTTGTGATTGTATTGTTTCTGAATAATTGAAATGTACATACCAGGTAGCTATAAATTGTAAGAATTTGGATAATTTTTCTTTTCTGTGATGTGACTTTGTTCGTGCTTTTCCATTCATTTATCTGCTTCATTAAGGTGAATGGCAACCATGAGACTATGAATGTGGAAGGGGATTTCAGATATGTTGAATCTGGGGGATTTGATGAGTGCAATCATTTTCTGGAATACATGAATGATTCTGATGATGACTGGGAAGAAACCTTTGCTGGTTGGGTAGATGCCTTTGAAAGATGGAAAGTAGATCAGATTATGTCTGCGAATTCTTGGGGTCCCTTGAATCTAGTGAAGGTATTGTAATTTTCTATTTTTTCAGTTATTGAAACATGCAAATTGGCAGGACCTAGCCTCGCACAATGAAGAAAGAGAATTTTCACTTCACACAATCTAATTCACATGCTAAATTCATTTTTCATTCAGATATCCTGTGCTAAACCAGATCATCATAACACTCTTCGACAGACTAATCTAATTTGAACTCATTAAAAATATGGAAAGTTGTGTAGGTCTTGGGTAAGAAAATTAAATATAAGAAGGTCCTAAAAAATTCATATTTACAGGTCAAGCTTGAGTCAACTTTAACAATTTATGTTTACAAGTTAAACTTGTAAAAATGTTGAACGTCTTGGGACCTCTATGCATCTAATGTTCTTTTATTGGACCTATAAGCAATTTTCCCTTAAAAATATACTCCTGAAGAAGGGCCAACGGATGGAAAAGTTAGTGAACTTTAAGAAATACACCTAGCACCACATAGAAACCATTTATTACTTCTTAAAGTGACATATAATTCTCACTATTCGGAAGAGTAGCATTTCTATATTTTCTTCAAATGTGATAATTTTGTTGCCATTTTTCTGATAAAGTTTTCGAACAATTAGGACAGAGGCAAAAAGGAGTCGTTGCCAGATCAATCCTATTTAGGCCTGGTGGCCCATTGGCATGCGAGTTAGCAAGGCATCCTGTTGTTCTCAAGGTCAACGACTGGGTCTTCTGTCATGGTGGCCTTCTTCCTCACCATGGTAAAAATTCTTCAAACGTTCTAATTTAACTTATTCTGGTCTTAGGTCTGCACTTTCAACTATTTTGTCATGGTTACTAGCACAACTTCAAGTATGCAAAACCTGTCTCTCGTTTGAATTTGAAATGCTTGATAATTTGTCTTTATAATTTTCTTCTTCCCTCTCTTGCCTGTAGTTTGAATATGGAGTGGAGAGGATGAATAAAGAAGTGTCTGACTGGATGAGAGGTCTGAGTGAGAAGGATGATAGTCCCAAAGTCCCTTTCATAGCCACTAGAGGCTATGACAGTGTTGTTTGGAATCGTTTGTATTCAAGAGATGCATTAGACTTGGTGGACTACAAAATTAAACAGGTAAGTAGCTGATGTGCTAGTTTAATTTGCAGCAAATAAATATGATCTCATAAGTAGTGGGATTAGCAGAAAATCACATCATCTTTCGCCCAAACTCATGTTATGATCAGTGCAAAGATCCTTATTCTTTCTCCACTGCTTTTGGTCACATTTTTCCATGGAAGTTTCACATATTGAAGTTACATGTGCACATAATGGATGTATTTTCCATTGTCTCCTCCAATGTGTATTTCTTAGGGGCCACAGAGGAGTTTTGAGATTCGTTGGATTCTAATGATTAAGACATATCTCTTCAGAATTTGACACAAAACATGATGATTTTCAGGTGTATTCCACTCTTGAAGAGACGCTACAAGCAGTTGATGCTAAGGCCATGGTTGTTGGTCATACTCCTCAAACTGTGGGTGTAAATTGGTGAGGAAATAATATACTCTTACGGTCCCTAGTGTATCCAAACCCCCCCCCTCCCACAAAAAAAAACACAAAAATAAACCATCCCCAATTAATCCTCCCTCAACAAAGTGAATTGCTATTCTTTTGTCTCCATCTTAAACAAGGGTATTTTAGGAAATACATGTCATACTTATTGGGCTCGTTTAGGAAGATGGTGAAAAAGTGTTTTTACTTAAGTCAAGGTAAATATGTGAAGGAGATTATATCACTTTGAAGAAAAACACTGTTAGACAGGCTTTTGGACTTCCCATAAATGTTGTCAAACAGGGCTATTATATTAACTAATTCTTTCATCTAATCAAATTAGTTAAATAAATCCTACATGAAGGACCGGAGGAGTAACTCTTAACTTTGCTTAAAATGGCCTTAAATAGTGGATATCCTTGGGTGGAGTCTTAATCTGATGTGGAGCTTGGTATGTAACTCTAGCTGCCTGAGTATTGCACTCCAGAATATTTTAATGCACTGAACTCAAATATTTTCTTTCTGCAGTAAATACAATTGTAGCATATGGCGTGTGGATGTTGGAATGTCCAGCGGAGTTCTTAATTCGAGACCAGAGGTATAATTAAGCGATGGGCCTGTGAATAGGACATGTTTCTTTGCTACTCAAAGCATTCACTTGGGTAACAAAATGATGTTAAGCACCTAATTTTTATTTACTTAGTATTATATTTTGATAAGTGCAACCATGCACATTTCATGGAAGGCAAGCATTGAATCGTTTATGCGAAGTGACTATCTGTAATGCATGTGGACTATCTAAATCTGATTAATCATGTCACATGCTTCCGGGCCATAATAATGTCTTATTGTGGCTGTTTCTCTCAGTTCTATGTTGAATCAGTATAGTAGTTCATGTGATCCATATATGAATTTGTTTTTCCCAGGTTCTAGAAATTAGAGGCAATGAAGCTAGAGTTATTAGGAGGGACACACGCAGCGAACTTCAGATTGTTGAATATATTTAGAGAAAACTGATTATCGAGCAGGTAGGAGCGAATTTCTAGCACTTTGCCTATTGCTTGTTCCATCGTAGTGCCAAATGGAGAGTAATGTTGCTAAAATATTTTGTCTGTATGCATCTGCAGGAAGGAAAGGCCTGCAAGTGCGAGCTAGTTCCAATGATCCAATCCAACACTGTCAAATTAATGGAGTACAGTAGTTAATCATTTGTTGCTTCTCTGGAACTCGTGAAGACCGTCAAGGGCACCCATTTTGGCAATCCAAAGGGTCTTTGTACATGCATGTCATTTCTCTCGAAATTTAGTGACATTTTCTTTTCGCTATCGAAAAAGGTTTGAACCATTAAGGTTGAGACTTATTGGCTAGCCGAGGAAGTCTAATGTCATTGGAGAGTGTAAAAGTGTTGCCAAACACTTCCATTTGTTCTTACGCCCCATTGTCAATTCGTAATGCCAGTCTTATGAAAAAAAATGCATCACCCTAACATAAGTATTTTTAAAATATATTTCCAGAAAAAAATATAATAAATAAAATGGTTTATATTAGCACTGGCCAAAAAACGGTTTAGATTAGAGGACAATGTCGCATGATAATTTTTTTAAAGAAAAAAACCACATGATGGACATTCTTGTTATAAGAAAATTAAAAACTTTTCCAAAATGTTAAATGTTGATTAGAGAACCTCTAAGATATTTTACAAAAAGGATCAATTTGTTCAATAATTCAATAAGTAAAACGATATATGGCAGTATATTAATAAAAAACGATGCATAGCAACTAAACAATTTATTTTACTGTAAATTTGTTGCGACTCAACGAAATTCCAAAGGAAAAAGGGAAAAGCATGGGTTCCAAAGAAAATAAATGTTTTTATTTATATTATTAGTAATTATTGATGATTATTGATGTTGAGGAATGAGGATCGTTGATTCATGAAGCCAAAGGGTCGTTGGGCGGCTTCTTTGGTTTGGTGGACATCTCTAACGGCTACCTTCGGAAGCTCCGCCTCTGCTAAAACCACTTCCTCAACCTCACTACCAGTCTCTCTCTCTCTCTCTCTCTCTATAACTCCCCACACACACACACACACACACATCTAATGCACGCTTTGCTTCCCCATTCCCTTATTCTTCGATACCCTTCTCACCCTCCATTACCCTCCACCATGGCTCCTTCCCTCACTCTTCCATCAGTTTCCATCACGAAGCTCCATTCCCCTCCCACTCGCTCCCAACCATCACTTTCCTCTAATTCCCTCTGCTTCCGAAATGTTGTTCCGAGTTTTCGTCTTAAGCATTCTGATCGATCAAGGGTTTTCATGAGCGTATCGGTCGGATCTCAGACGGCGGTCGATGATGCTTTGTTCTCTGGTTACAAGCCTAGTACCGCTTTTCTGTTCCCTGGCCAGGTACAGTTTATGCAACTCTTGGTCTCTGGATTTATCAGAAATGAGAAGTGTCATTGTTGAAAATATTGAGATTTTACTTTTGGAGGAGAAAAGTTGTGAAATTGAATATTTATTCTGGGAAAAGTTGTGAAATTGAATATTTATCTCTGATTACAAGCCTAGTACCGCTTCACTGTCATGTTTTGTTCCTGTCTGTCTACATCTGGGAAAAATTCGCATTCGGAAGGTCTACCGACCAAGAAAGTTAAAAAACGGGTGAATCAGTATATAGCCATATACTTTTCAGAAGTCGGTCTAAATGAATTTAGAGCTCGGTCATGGGCGCAGCTAAAACTGAGAGATGGTGTTTGTGTAATGAGGAGAAGCTCATCAATTACTAGGCACATCATAAGACTTCGATGGATTGGTTCAGGTTTCAAGTGAATTGCCCCACATAGCAATTGCAATCATTTTTTTTTCATTTTCTTAATATTCAAATGAATAACATGTGTAACAGAGAAGACAGCATATTTTATTCATTAACATCTATTAAAAACTGTTCTGTATTTGGAATGTAAGAAGCACTACTGGCTGAAGGTCTAAAAACTGCATTATGCTATTTGTACAGTTATACTAATTAAAAGACATCCACTTTTGATGTGCATGCAGGGTGCGCAAGCAGTTGGAATGGGAAAAGAATCTCAAAATGTGCCTGCCGTTGCATCACTGTACAAGAAAGCAAATGACATATTAGGGTAGTTATACACTAAAATTTGTCAAGTTGATGTTGTGGTTATTGTGACTACAATGACATCTTTGGATTCAGGTTTGATCTTCTCGATATATGTATCAATGGACCAAAGGAAAAGTTAGATTCAACAGTTATCGGTCAGGTATTCTGCCTCTACTCTTCAAGAAGGACATCAACCCCCCCCCCAAAAAAATCCTGTTATTTTAATGGTTGCCCCAATTAAAAGTTTGTCTTGGAATGGTAATTCGAAGTGGGACATTTCAAGGTCTTCTATTACTTGCTTTAAGAAGGGATCGGGGGATGGAGGGGATTTAAACTCTAATCAGAACTAATGATACTTGTTTATCATTATGCTAATACAAATACACCAACTTGTTCTTAACGCAGTGGCAGTTATAATGATTGTTTCAAATTTCAATAACTAAATATTTACCAACTCATTTTCTACTTTCTCAGCCAGCTATTTATGTCACAAGTCTAGCTGCGGTGGAGCTACTACGTACACGTGATGGAGGTCAGCAGATTATTGACTCAGTTGATGTTACATGTGGTTTAAGCCTTGGAGAATATACTGCTCTGGCATTTGCGGGATCTTTCAAGTGAGGTTTCCAAATTAATTATGCTTTCCTTAGTAGAATCTCGTGTATCATAAAAGCTGTACAATAGTACGACCCCTGTAGGTCCCTTCTTTTCTGCAACGCCACTTGTGAGATGTAAGTGATGGTCCTACTTACTGTGATGTTCCGAGTGTTGTTATTTGAAAAACTCGGTAGATAAATATGAGTATGTGATCCCAACTATGAGATGCTTCTGAACGCCGATGTTGTTGAAGAGGAAGAATTGCCTTCTGGTCCTTACCCATGTATTTTTGCAGATATGCATTCTGTGATTGACTGATTATGTTTGAAATCTTTTAAGATGCTCAACATTTCTAAGTTAGCATGCTGTTGACCCCTATCCTGTGTTTGATTTGTAAGCTTTGAAGATGGACTCAAGCTGGTCAAATTGAGGGGTGAAGCCATGCAGGTAAGCAGCCTCTGCCTTTTGTTTAAGGCGTTATCTGACTCACATGAATTTGTGTTTAATTAATTGTTTCCATGCTTAATTTGTTCACTTCATTCAGGAAGCTGCTGATGCTGCTAAAAGTGCCATGGTTAGTGTGATAGGACTGGATTCAGGGAAGGTTCAGCAGCTATGTGATGCAGCAAATCAGGAAGTTCCTGAAGCTGAGAGGGTTCAAATTGCAAATTACCTATGCACTGTAAGTTTAATATGAATCCTCCTTCTCAATTTAATCAACTTAGTCAGGATTGTAGTCTTAAAATTTATGATGAGCGGCTAACATATACTGAGTATTTTCTATTTTGGTAGGGAAACTATGCTGTCTCTGGCGGCCTAAAAGGAATAGAAGCAGTGGAAGCAAAGGCAAAGTCTTTCAAGGCTCGAATGACAGTATGAATTTTCCTCCTAATCTCACTTGTCTTGAGCTAATTACTCTCTTAGAAATAACACCACTTCCTCACTTTGGCAGGTACGTCTCGCTGTTGGAGGAGCTTTTCACACTGGTTTCATGGAACCAGCCGTGTCAAGATTGGAAGCAGCATTGGCAGCCACAGAGATTAGAACCCCAAGAATTCCAGTCATCTCCAATGTTGATGCACAGCCACATGCAGATCCTGACACAATAAAGAAGATATTGGCACGCCAGGTTACTTCCCCTGTTCAATGGGAAACAACAGTTAAGACTCTTCTAACCAAGGGGCTGAAGAAAAGTTATGAATTGGGTCCAGGAAAGGTAACAGACTTCGACAGCAACTACTAGCATATTCGCATTCTCTGACGGAATCTTGATATCTTATTCACAATTTCTTTTTTTCCTGATATCTTGTAGGTTATTGCTGGGATTGTCAAGAGAATTGATAAAGGCGCTGACATTGAAAATATTGGTGCTTGAGAAGACAGTGAGGTCCTGATTCTCTTTCAGTGGCTTGCAAGGAACACACGGTTAAACGTGCAGCAAAAAAATTTTTTTCAGGGTACTATCAGCTTGTGCTGAATCGAGCAGAGGAGAAAGCATCCCCGATGGCAAAGACCAAAGAGTAGTTACAACTTGTAACCAGAGTTAGGTGTCCACTTTCAATTTTGTAACGAAAATTTTGTTACCGGATTGGCAGCAATACGCTTCTCTCTGTTACAGATAAGTTATTGCACTTGTGACAATAATTCAGCTTAGTTCATTTAAAAATATCCCAATCGCCTGTTCTGGATGAGTACTTTGTGTCTGCAATTTGATCAGCTTTGCGATTCCTCTTACGGTTCCTATAAGACAATCACAGATATTATTATACATCAAGTACAATTTTCAAACTTGAATTCCTTCCTTGCAACAAAACCGAACCCATTATTGTTGCGATCGTATGGCAAATGTCCCAGGCAATAATCTATAAGCAATAAAGTCTCCTGTAATGAGGAATCACAGTCTCAACGCGTTTGCACGATGAACAAGATCTGCATCTAATGATCACCTGCTCCAGAAACTACCTCATGTTGAAGGACCAAAAGAACGCCTTCTCTTGTTGCAAGCAGAACCAAGCATTCTTCAATCTTCATCTCTATTTCTCATATATTTCACTAAATTCAAAGAACCAACACTCAATCCAGAATATGCTACGTATTCAGACTTTAATTTAAACAAAGCAAAAATCAATGAGACATGAAACATTTGAAACTTCTTCAACCCTACATACAATAAGAGGTAAATTAACACACACACACACACACACACACACACACACATAAAAGAAAGGAAAGAAATCTGAATAGTGCAGATTCTTCCGAACAAACCAGTAAATTCGTACAGACAACTAACAGTTCAGAGCTGAAACAATGGAGAATTTTGTGATAAACCAGTGTAAAAGTTGTTCAGTTCCGTAGCGGGGTTGGAGTGTTCGGTGGTTGCCTCAATCTGCGAAGCTGATCAATCCAGCGATCCTCGGAAACATGAGCGGCCCAATCAGGAGCAATTCCACCAAAGGAGACACCACGCATCGCCTCCCTCACTCTCGTAGCGTTCTCCGTCGACAACGGCGCGTTCCTTCGGTTTTCATCCTCTCTGAATGCCCGTCGAATCGCTCGCTCCGACGCCTCTCTCATCCTTTCCTCTTCCTCATCCTCACCGCTCATCTGCTCCAGGTCATCGTTTAGAACAAGGGATGAAATCCCATTCTCTGTTCCATACGAGCAGTAGCCGTTCGGAAGCTGGTGGAAATGACAGCTGTGTTCTTCGTCCGAGTTGACGTCACTGCCGCCTCTATCTTCGTCGTCAACGACGTTGGAGATCGGCTGGTAGTATTCCGGCGCTTCATCGGGACTGGCGTCCGAATCGCTGTCACTAGCGTTGCCTACATGAAAAAATATGACTTAATCCACAAAAACAATCGAAGATCCAGACAGTTTCAATTATAA
>JANTPZ010000480.1:0-21680 GCA_025593235.1 Vachellia pachyceras | reverse complement strand
TTCTGCTCGTTGAGTCGTTTTTGCCGTTTCTTGGAATTGCAATGTTAGATTTGTTAGTTGTGTTCAGATTATTGTAGGCGAAAAATGAGTTACTGAATGCTGATTCTATGGAAAATGTTCTAGTTATTTTTTCTCTCTCCCGCTGAATGCTGCTGGTTGTTGGAAAGGGGTCATTTAGTTTCTTTGATATTCATTTTATTTTTAAATATTATATCCACCTATCTATATACAAGTAGGGTAGAATAGGTTGCATGTTGTTGTAGCTTCTAAAATTCTCTGCAGTTAAGAATTAACCCCTTTACGTTTCTCAAATGTTAGATTTTGTTTGACTCTCAAAGTATTGCTCCATATCCACTATAGTTTTTTTTTTGTTGATCTTTTTGTTCTCTAGGTCCAACTTGGTTATCTAATTATCTTGTCACGTGTTAGTTTGAATTTTTTCCCGTAAAGAAAAAGCGAAGTTTTCATTATGCTATTGCATTAATAAGTGGTTCCTAATCAAATTAAGACAAGATACTATAGTGGACATTGTGAAACACGAGAATTATGTTTTTCTGGTAAAAAAAAAAAAGGAAGGTAATATTTTCACTAGACCATTGCCCTAACCTGCAACGGAAGTCTCCACAGAAAAATAAGAAAAAGTTGCGTTTGCCGGGAGTCGAACCCGGGTCTATTGCTTGGAAGGCAATTATCCTAACCGTTGGACTACAAACGCTGGTTGATGATGGCTGCCATGATCATATATGATCATACTCTTAAATCAAATGAAAACGTACATTTCTATGTATAATGGTTTTGTTTGGAAAAAAATTATTTACTCCCTAAAAGCACGTTCAATAATGTTTTGTGTTCTCAAACGGAGACAATATCCACTTTTGGATCTATAATATAAAATTGGCTGGGGAGTATTTGAGATAAAGTGGGGTAGAGGACCATGAAAAGGCAACATATGGCCATTGATAAAAAGGCATATCACTGAATAGTCCATGACAAAGTTTACAAGACAAAGTAATTACAGCAGCTTGCTGCCCAAGATAAAGAGGCATATAACAAAACCAAAGTTTACAGGGCGAAAACAAACATAAGCTTATTCATAAGTACTACACTGCTACTACTACTATAAGCTAGCGAGGGCCCCAACCCTCCATAATGAGGCTCACATCATGTGTATAAGAGAGAATTAACATGTTCACTGTCAGAAAATATATATATATATATATAGATGCAGACAACGTATTTATGATCTTTGACTTTGACGGCCTCAAAGCCTAAAAGGTCGCTTATATATTTTTATATTAAAACAAGTTTATTCGTGACAGACGTCGGCCCATCTTGTCGGCTCTTAAGCGAAGACGTCGGAGAATGAGGGGAGCTTGATCTCTCCGGTGTGTGAGAGAGGGATGGTGAAGTTGCCGATGACAGGGAGGTCAATGGTGAGTCCCAAGTCAAGCTTATAGTCAACGTCCCAATCAGCTCCTACGTCCTTCGCTAGGCTCATCAATATGCTGTAAGCCACCTTCACCGGCACTTCCAATACTGTTCTGTCGTTTCCCTTCAGTGAACCTGGATCTGGCATCGTCCCCTTTGCTATCTCCCTTCAAACACATACAATCACAAAAGCCACAAAGATATATATTTATATATATATATATATATATTATGAGACATGTCTCTCCTACAAATTGTAGAGTTGATTGAAGTGTAAAACCGAAGTACCTGCCAGCACTCTTGAGAGAATAGGAGATCTCACAGATGGGAATAGAGGAGCTGTAAGGGTTGGAGACGGAGACCCTGGCGAGGTACTCGACGCAGTCCTTGCTCACGCGCTTGAAGTCGACGTCGTCCACACTCGCCTCAGGCTTCTTCACATCCGCTATCTTCTCTGCCACAAACTCCTTGGCCTTATTTACCAGCTGCGACATTTTTCTCTGACTGATCTCTCTCTCTCTCTCTCTCTCTAACTCTCTTTAAAGCAAAGTTCGGATAAGTTGAGAAGCCTCTTTTCCTTTTTTTTCTTCTTCCTCATCGTGATTGATATTTATAGCAGAGTCTGTCTCTCCGCGTTGTGTAGGAGCTGCTGACACGTGCGCTTTGTCTCTCCACACGGCCCAGACACGTGATCCCTACGTGTCTCTCTTATTTGGCTGTCCCACTCCCTACATTTTCTCCTTTTGTTTGTCTTGTGATTTATTTCTCAATGTCTTGTCTCATCACCCACGCCACGTATAGCTCTTATGTCTCATCACCCACGCCACGTATAGAAGTACATGGTCGGCAGAAGCCTCTAAACGACGCCGTTTACGGAGGCGATTACAGCGAATTCTTCGCGTCTCTCACGTACGTCATCATCCTCACCACCTTCGTTTTCCCCTTCTTCTGCCACTGTCTCTCCATCAGGTCATTCAGCCAAACTCAGCACCCTCCTCTGCACTCCGCTAGACGACGTCGTTGTGGCCTCCGTGGTGACCCCTCAGTACCTCACTGAGCTGTTGGAGAAGGGCACTGTGCTCATCAACACTGTGGGCAATAATAGTCTTTTCTATTCGGCTATGCCTCTCTTAATTGCTTTCGATCTTTGGACCTATCTTCGTTTTCCTCTGCAACTTTGTTGTTTTGCCTGTGCTTTACAAGCTTGACTTTGTTGGTGGGAGCTATGACGGCGGGAAGGTGAAGGGGGAGAGATCAACAGCCAGTGACAGTAAAAGAGATGAATTGAAACTCGAGAGATTATCGCATGCCGTGTTGTTCGTCACAATTTATGAATAGTGGAACTTGCAGTTGCAAAATTACGTTTTATATTGTATGAATCATGCAAGTGCTTATGGCGATGCAATGAGTGAATAAAATTTATTTACTAAACTAAAATGACTATTATTTATATATTAACATGAGTTAATCTTGACAGAAAGGGTTTTGTTCGTGTAAACACAACGTTTCGAGTTTAAATTTGAGTAAATCTAAACTATGTTTTTGAGAGAGAGCTACTCCCAATGAATCAATCACAATTAAACTTGAATACGATGCAATCATGTGAAAAAATTATTGAATATCGAATTTAATTAGTTCATTCATCTCTTAGGGTCAACAAAAGCCATTGCTTGTTTGGAAAAACCAAACGTACGTTTAACCGTATTTTTCCGTAAAATTATATAATCTCATTCATACATTTACCACGTAAACGGTAAAAACATTTCTCTGTCGCGTTGTCAAAGGAGCCTATTATTACAGCCCAAATAAAAGGACTTCATAATTTTTTTATTGATAAGCCACTTGATGCCCTCTGTGATATGAATAACCTTTTTAATTAAAATTCATGTTAGGGTGACCACTCAAATATTTTATTAAAATATATTTTATTTAGTAATTTACTCCTCCCCCTCCTCCTCTTTTGTCCTTTTGATGGTTTTACGGGTGGGATTTCTTGAATTTTGACATATTCTAAAATCCAGATCACACCTGAAAGATAAATTTAATGGTTAGATTAATTAGAAAAGCATGGTTTCAAAAGAGAGCCTACTGCAGTATATGTTGGAGCATTTCACAATAATCAAAAGCAATGTGCATTGAATATTAAAAAGGAAGAAGGGTAAGTAACATAAAATAACCAACAAAAAAAGTTAGCTTGCTGTATAAATGAGTGTGTTAAGGAATCCTAGCCTGTCTGGAAGGGCTTTTTTCTCACTTTTTTCCACGTTGCACACAAATCAAAACAAAATCCCACTCACATATTTACCTCAATTGGTTTGCGTAAAAGCATTTATCAACCGCTTTCCTAAACGAGCACTGAAACTACTGGCTAGAACCTAAACCACAGCCTGAAAGATATAAAGCTAGCTAATTTTAGCTGAAGGTGGTAGAATGACCAAGGAAATGAGCCAAAAAAAATTAAGGTAGAGGACGAAAAAATTGTACAGACTAAGGGTTTATGCAAGAGAACAATTTCAATGATGATTTCTTCCCCCATGGAGTTAAGGAAAATGCAAGATGATATTAAGCATTGAAACAAAAAGGTAATGACTTTGAATTCGTTTGGATTAACGTTTGAAAAACACATAACATAAGTCGAGACGTATTTCTTTCACATATTTATCTTACACGTTGTACATTATGTTTGAAAAGTAATTTCTATCCTCAATAATACGAAAAAAAAGATCATAAGAGCTTCTTATTTCTTTATATTAAAAATTAATTTATTATTTTGTGTTGTTAAAATGTTTAAAAGCAAAGTTGTGATGTCCCAATCAAAAGATTGGAGGACAAAAGGAGAATATATTGGCAGTTACTTTGCCTTTGAATCTAATTTGTTGCCCATGTATACTATGTTGTGCTAAACTGTGCTGTGCTGTGCTAAACTGAGCATCAAGAAATTATCTTCTTATCAATAATAATAATAATATAAGTATAAGACATTGTATACTGTGTTGTGCTACATAATCGCTAAAAACTCAGCTTTATAAGGAAACATTTGTTGATAAAATACCATGTCACCTCAGACTAGGAAATGGCAACAAAAAGCATAAGTGCCGAGTTGAATAAAGGGGACAAGCTGAATGGTGACAACTGGGATATCTGGCATCGTAAGGTGCAATATATATTGGAGGAACAAGAGGCCCTTGAGCCGCTGACCACCGTTTTGGTGGAACCTGAAGCTGGGACTACAACCCATCATAGAAGGAACCTGGAATTATATCAGGCTTCAAAAAAGAATAACAATATTGCAAGAGTTACCCTGCTGAGCACAATGGAAAATGACCTAATGTGTCAATATGAAAAATATCCAACTGCACATGCCATGTGGGCAGCTCTCAGAGATAGATTTGGTGGAACGTCAACCACCAAACTTAGGAGGTTGACAATCAAGTTTGACACATATAAGCTTCGGGGTAATACACCCATGAAGCAGCACCTTCGAGACATGTCAAACATGATTGGAGAGCTCTAGGAAGCTGGGCATACACTGACTGATGAGCAGCAAGTGCAGGTTGTAATCAGATCACTTCCCATAGTTGGGAATATATGAAAGTTAACCCATAACAATAACATCATCAATTTTGATGATGTTGTGAAGCACCTTGAGCTTGAGGATAACGCCTGGAGGCATATAAGACTTCTGGGCATGTCTATTACACCGAGGATGCATGCCCTTCCAATGTCAAGCCCGATTTTAAGAAGGGCAATAAATTTCATGGAAAAGGCAGAAAGATGTCCCTAGATTCAAAAGGGGCAGAAAGTAATTCAAGAAGAAAGGATCTAAAGGCGGCATGAAGAAAGTTGACCTGAATAAGGTCAAATGCTATGCCTACCAGAAGATGGGTCACTTCGCGAGGGACTGCCCTGAGCGAAATGATCGTGGAAAGGTACTGGTGAATTATGTGAATTTACACGTTTCTTATGTATTGAGTACCTCTTTTCTAACTGAACATATATCTTCTTCTTGGATTCTAGACTCAGGGTCAACAGACCATGTAAAGAAAGATTGACGATCCTTCATGAATTACCGTCGGTTGCCGCATCAATGCAAATGGCTTTATGTTGGCAATAACGCAAAGATCGAGGTCAAAGGCATTGGCACTTGCAGATTATCTCTGCGTGGTGGAAAGACCTTAATCTTACATGATGGCTTCATACACCGGACATCCGACGGAATTTAGTTTCTATACTGTCTTTTGAATTATGTGTTTGATGTAAACTTTCATGGCAAAGTTGCTGACATTTTTAGCAACGAGACCTTTTACGGTTTAGCTTTCCTCTTAGGAAAGTCTTTGTAATGGATGTTATTGGTAATTTTAACTTGCATGACTGTTTTGTTAGTTCCTCTAATATAACTGTTGATATGAATATCTGGCATGCTAGACTAGGGCACATAAGTCAGAATCGAATGATTAAAACTAGGGCACATAAGTCAGAATCGAATGATTAAACTAGCAAAAGAAGGTTTACTAGATGAAGTTCTAAACATGGAAATGGCTTTGGGTGAAAACTGTCTAGCTGACAAGGCAATTAGAAAGCCTTTCGGTACAGGAACTAGAGCTGAAAATCCATTGGATTTGGTCCATTCTGATATTTGGAAACATGGAAATGGCTCGGAGCTTAGTACTTCATTACCTTTACTGATGACTTTTCACAATATGGTTACGTCTATTTGATCTCATATAAGTCTAAAGCACTAGAGTGTTTTAGACAATACATAAATGAGGTAGAGAATCAAATGTAACGTAGAATTAAAGTATCACGTATTGACCGAGGTCGTGAATACTTATTCAATCAGTTCAAAGAGCTCTGTGACCAAAAAGAGATAATTAGGCAACTAACTATCCTTGGCACTTCGCAACAAAATGGAGTATCTGAAAGAAGAAATAGAACTCTTCTAGACATGGTTAGGTCAATGATGGCTCAAGCAAACCTACCAATTTCGTATTGAGGTGATGCTTTATTAACTGCAGCCTTCATACTTAACGTGTACCCTCACAAGCAGTTACTTCCACACCCTATGAGTTATGCACGAAACACAAGCCATATATGAGTATCTTAAAACCCTGGGGGTCGGCTGCATGCATTCATAACGATTCCCATAAGCATGGGAAGTTGGGTCCTAGAGAAAAGAAATGTATCTTTATAAGATACTCAAAAGAATCCAAAGGACACGTTTTCATTAGGAAAATGATGATGGAACAGTAACTGAAATTGAATCAAGGGATGTCATATTTTTGGGAAATGAATTTCCTGGCAGACGAGAGATAGATCGAACAGTATCTCTTTATGAGACACAAGAACAAGGTAGTACAGATCGATCTAAGGATCCCCAATCGTCTTAATATATCGATCTGAGTGGGAGATGAGAAGGCTCAGAAAGGCCTTTACAAAGGACAAGACAAGAGAAATGAAAGAGACAAGAGGTTTCTACAAGAAGGAGTGACAAGGGAAATGTACCCAAGAGGCACTTCCCAATAAAGGGGTACGCACTTATGGTCACTTCTGATGGAGATAATGAGCCACGTTCTGTACAAGAAGCCTTGTCATGCCCTGCCAAAGATGAATGGAAGAAGAGATTGATTCAATGAAAAAGAATCAAGTCTGGGAACTTATTGATCTACCAAAAGGTCGAAAGGCCATTGGAAACATGTGGGTTCTCAAAATAAAAAGAAAAATGGATGGATCAATTGATAAGTACAAGAAGGCACATCTGGTAGCGAAGGGGTATACACAACATGAAGGTATTGATTACGAGGACACCTTCTCACATGTTGTACGCTTTAATTCCATAAGATTGATTTTGGCAATAGTAAATAGTTTAGATTTGAAGTTACATCAAATGGATGTGAAAACTGCATTTCTAAATGGAGATTTGGATGAAGAAATCTATATGGAACAACCATTAGGTTTCATAAAGAAAGGATCAGAGAGCAAATTTTGTAAGCTCAAAATGTCTATTTATGCACTGAAGCAATCATCCAGACAGTGGTACTTGAGGTTTCACAGAGTGATAACCTCATACAATTTTGAAATGATTGAAGAAGACCACTGTGTCTACATTAAGCGGTCTAATGATAGCTTTGTGATGTTGTCATTGTATGTAGACGATATACTATTAGCCGAAAATAGCCTAAATTCGATCTTAGCTATTAAAGAATGGCTACCATCGAATTTTGAGATGAAAGACATGTAAGAAGCAGAATACATACTTAGAGTTAAAATACAAAGGGATCGCTCAAAAAGAATTCTATCTCTTTCACAAGAGAATTACATTAAGAAAAAGTGACGGCAATCCCTTAGACACCCCGGTAACTACTGGAGTTAGCTTGAATCTTGAAATGTGTCCTAAGACTGAATCAACTAAGAAAAGAATGGAAAGAGTTCCTTATGCTAGTGCCGTTGGAAGTCTAATGTATGCAATGATGTATACAAGACCAGATATTTGTTTCGTAGTTGGAGTGGTAAGTAGGTTCCAGTCAAATCCTGGCGAACAACATTGGAAAGCTGTGAAAAGGATTCTGCGATAGTTAAAGGGCACAACGAATTATGCGCTAACTTATCAACGAAGCGAATTGCGGCTTCTTGAATTCTCTGACACTAATGTAGGCGGAGGCGAAGTTGAACGAATGTCAACTTCAGGTTATACCTTCTTGCTAAATAATGGCGCTATAAGTTGGAGTAGTAAGAAGCAGACGTGCATAGCCCTGCATTCAATGGAAGCTGAGTTCGTGGCTTGCACTGCGGCAGTGTAAGAGGCTATATGGCTGAAAAGATTTATTGAACACCTTAGATTTAGAAGTGAGAGTACAAATCCTGTGTTAATATATTGTGACAATACTGCAGCCATAGCCTACACAAAAGACCCTAAATATCATAGTAAGACAAAGCACATTGATATTAAATATAACTTTGTGAGAGATTATGTAGCACAGAAAGTGATTAATATAAAACACATTTCGACCAAGAGTATGGTCGCAAATCCCCTGACTAAACCAATAGCCAAAGAAATGTTTGAGAAACATGTTATGACTATTGGTATGCGCAAAATATAGAATTACAGACACTATATGTTGAATTTATGATTAACGTATTCAATTTTTTATCATTGATTCATGTGTCTGTGTATAAGTATATAATGTCTAGTATGTCGTACAGGCAGGTGGGGTAGGCTCTCTCACACGAGCTACCGCCTTTGATATTCAGGAGGAGTATGCAAAGATGAGACACTTGTATTCACCAGTAAGGCAGCAGGAATGCTAATATGATAGAAAAGAAATACAAGTTATGCCGCCTCGGCAATAGTGTAGTATGTCGAGATGAGATCCAATGTATATACATATGAAACATGGATCGAATCATGGGGACTCGCTCCCATGATGCCTGTTACCAAACAACAAATTCTTCAATACTGATGTCACATAAGATATGAGAGGAGGAAGAATTTGGGTTTAGATGTCGGGAACATCTAGACTAAAAGTCTATACGGTATTGATAGAATGTGTTCAAAAATGACATACGTTTTATAGTATAAGAGAAACACCGTAGCATGTGATTCATACCACATGTGATATAGAACTGCAAAAAGGGAAACAAGTGAATGGATCCCTGCTTCATTGCTGTGTGTGTCCCAAGAAATTAATATTTCTATTTATGTCCTTTGACTTTGACATTATCATGGAGGTATACTTCAATGACTACTACCTTAATGTACATCCTTTTATCATGATGGATACGATACAAGGTACTATATTAGGAAAGGGGTTGATATATATCAAAATGATATATGGGCGAAAGGAAGATTATCTGAAAAGTACATAACTATGCTGGTGTCTGTGACATGTCCCTTATAATATCAATTTTGTAATTTCATAAGTGTGGACACCACGCATATGAGAAAAACGATCTAAGTCTTATGTTGACTTGAGAGGGATTAGATTCGTCAAGTGAAAGTATATTTTTGGTTGAATCTAGGACATATAATGCATAATAACCGAATTCAAGCTACACAAAGAAAGAATGTCTTGTGATAGTCCTGTGAAAGGGATTTCTAGTACAAACATCTAAAAGACGTCATGCCCATGCGGTCATGGCAAAGCACCTAGTATGAAAGGAAGAAGAGAGAAGGATGAAGCCCACAATTCCTAATTCACCAAGTGTGACTGGGAGATGTTGAAATATGGGCTACCCTTGATGGATTATAGGGGAGAGCAAAAAACCCGTGGCCCGCATAGCCCGCCCGGAACCCATGAAAAATACCCAGATTGGGCCCGCCCGTTGCTGGCGGGCAAAAAACCCACCCATATAAATAATAACGGGTGGGCTACGGGCATGCCACCGCGCTGCCCGTACCTCGCCCATATAAGTTTTTTTTTAAAAAAACTCAGTCACTCAGATTAGAAAGAGCAGGCCCAGCTGCAACCTGCAAATGCCAAAATGTGCCCATATTGTGTCAGCCCAGTGCCCTGAGGTGTTTATGTTTGCTCTCTCAGACACAGAGACACTGACTGCTCGTCTGCTCCCATCCCAGCTCCCGTGTGTTGTGCAGCTGACCAGCTGTGCCCTAGATTAATTAGGTTGAGATTCCGTGTTTGATCGCCGCTACCGAGAGTCCGAGATCGAGTAGGCAAGGCAAGTCCGAGACAACGTGTTCTGTGCAGACCTCGTTTGTGTCTCAGCTGAAGCTGATCTTCAAGTATGCTGTGCTGATCTTGGTTTGCGTCTTTGCGATCTGAGCTCAACTTGTAGTCTGGTTTTAGCCTTTTAGTCTTTGCGATCTTTGCTGATCTTCAGCTTACTCACTATCTCTTAACTTACTCACTAGCTTCGTGCTTTCATTTGCCGATAAGAGAAGCTCTGATGCAAATGCAGCTATACTGGAGGCAGAGGATGACGAGGAGATCTTGGAAAAAGTGAAGAGGGACAGAAAGAGGAGACTTGAGGCAAGGTGTGATCAATTCCTCCAAGAAAGAAACAGGTCAAATCCCTCCCTCTTCCCTGATTCTTCGTTTTTCTTTTTAATTAAAGATTCTTCATTTTTTAGTGAATGTAGAAACCCTCTCGACAGATATTGGCTGGTAAGATGTATAGTTTGATGTGTCTTAATTACAATGTGATATCTCCACTTTCATCACAATGTAAGTTTTGAGGTTGCTGAACTTATGCTATTTTTTTATTGTTTGATGTTGAACATTGATGGTTGCTGGTTTGATACATTGATGGCTGTTAAAAAGAAACAGGCTGTGATATTTATCTGTGCAACTTCAGCTTTCTTGTAGCAAAACGGGTTGCCTGTACCTGTAAGAAACCCGCCCGTTTAAAAGGGTATAAACAGGGTTCATGCACGGGTACCCGTGAAACGTTTGACGGGCGGGTAACGGGCTAGGGCACGTGCTGCCCAACCCGCCCGTTGCTCTTCCCTAATGGATTAGGCCCAAAACCCATTTTGGGGTAAAAGCGTTAATGAGCAAACTTGTGGGAACAAAGTTGTAATTTTCCCTTAAAGTTTGAATTTGAAAATTAAATTGGATTTACGTGGGAACAGTTTTCTGATGGGCAGTTGTAATCCTTTTATTTAATAAAGGATAATGCCCACTAACTGCAAGAGACAGACGAGTAAAAACATTCACTCTCCCCTATGTGGAAAACTCTCCTTCTCTCCAAGTGCATTTGCTGTGAATATTATTCTTTAGGTTCAAGATAATTTGTGATCTAGAGCTCACGTGGGTATCTGTAGATTCGTAATTTAGCATCTATAGGTACGCCTAAAATCCTTCAACATACATATGAAATATTTTTCCATAAGAACTAAATTTTCATATACCACTTTTCATGAGAACTAAATTTTTTTCATAAAAACTTGTGTAAGTGATTGCAAATGCGACAATTGGGGGAAGAGCTTGAAGTGTTGAGTTCAAATACATGTGTCCAAGAGGCACTATCAAGTGCATTCTTTGTCATACAATCAGCAGCTTCATTTGTATCTCTCTCGATAATTTCCAAACTGACATCCCAGTCCTGCTCGAGCATCATTTTTATCTTGCTAATCAAGCTCCGTTCCTCATGAAGATCCGATCACTACAAAAAATGTTTTATCCCTGTGGATTTCAAATAAAAATCCGCAGGTATAAGGTTCGTAGAAATTTAATTACCTGCGGATTTTTCCGCAGGTAAAATCCGCAGGAAAATCTGAAAAAAAAATTCTAAAAATATATATTTGAATTTAGTAACATTTTCCAAATAAATTCCCTGAAGATTCTAATGGTAGAAGACAGTAAGTTTGTTTTTGTAAAGATATAAATATTTGATAGTTTACAATAATTGAATCGGTATAATCCCATCATAAATATATGATAGTTTACAATAATCCAATCAGTTTACAATGGCTGCGTTTGGAAACATGTTGGGGAGCCCGTTTTGGCTCCCCAAACCCATTCTCACGCAAGCCGAGACAAAATTCCTCTCACATAAAGTACCTCGGAATCTGTATCCGTTTTCCCAACGGATTTCCAAACGAAGCAAATATACATGATAGTTTACAATAATCTAATCAGTTAATTTAAGATAAATCACCTTATTCTAAAGCTTGCCTATTTATAAACCGACTTGAATATATCAATGAATCGCCATTCATTGACAAAGTCTGTGCTTGCTCCACAATCAGAACAACCCCAGCATAGTGAAGCCTCATCACCTTTGCTTGTATTATATAAGGACTACTCCCTTTATAATTCATACACAATTCATTTCAATAACATTTCTTCAGGTTATTCATCTCTTGCTCTGCCATTCAACATACACACATTATTAGTCACTTCTATCAAATTTATCCACATTAATACGTTAAAGGCTTAATATAATTTTTAATCTTTTAAGTTTTAAACCTATTGTTTTAATTTATATAGTTTATATCTTTTACGGTTTTACCAGTGACTAGCCGTCGCACTCAGCGAAGGTCGGCACTCCGACGACAATATTAATCCTCTTTACAGTGATTGAAGAGAGAGGAAATGAGATTGTCTACGCACATTCAAGATATTGGGGTAAATTTGTAAGATTCAGAAATATCTATTTAATCTTTTCAACTTAACTATGACTTTGTTAAAAATATAGATTTGAAATTGGATTGTGATATTTGAGGTGGATTTAATTAGGATTTATCTAATTAATATTAATCGTCGTCTTGATAAGTCATTTTATATATGAAAAAAATTAAAAAAGTGATATTATGAAATTTTAATAAAGATAAGATGTATGATAAAAAAGTAAAAAAATCCATTACATTTTTTTAACAAATTGTTAATTATTTTTAAGTTTATTTTCTTTTACAAATTTTATATGATAGATAATAAGTTGCATATAAAAGTGTCTATCTTTAAAAATTGATACATTTATTTAATAAAGATAATCTTTTTTAAAAAACATTCTGTGAGATATACCCATAGTATTAACACTAACATGAAGATGATGAAACAACACAATAGATGAAACAGAGTTGGAAGAACAACAGTAGCAATTTGTTCTGCTAATCATGAGCCCTTGTAACTAAATGGATATTATAGGAACAACAATAGCAATTTGTGATGACAAATATTTTAACTCCATAATGCAATACATAATAGAAGAACTTAGAAAAATTTGCATCTAAAGGCATTCAGTAACTACCAAGTGAATAAGATTATTCTAGAACATGCTAAAATCAAGCCTATTCACACAAACATTGAATGAGATCTATTCACACCAAACTCAAGCATGTAACTAGCAAGCAGTAGGATCTCACTGTAAAATAACAATTTGGGTACAAAGTATCTATTCACAATCCAAGTGTTTTCCTACCCACTTTTACTCCCATAAAACCCAAAAAAAAACCATGTTGGAAGAGTTCTAAAAAAGAGTACAAAAAGGAGTATAGAATTACCTGCCAAGGCTTCCCAAACTCATCTAAAGCTTCTTTAAGCGCAATTTCAGCCTTCTCCCACGTTGCTAAATCTCCAAGGTATTTATCTGGCCTCTACTCAGATATTCAACATGTAAAGGACAGTTAATACTTGTTAAATCAAGCTAAAGAGAGCAATGAATATAGATCAGAACCACAAGAAAATGCTAGATTGAAATTTCGTAAATAATAAGAAAAGACTATTAAGAACCGAAGTTTCACCTAAGCAATGCTACCAAAACATTAAAATAGGCAGATAGGAAAATTATGGACAGTAAATAGTAACAACATTCCGTGGAAAGCTTGAGATCATAGGTGAAACCAAAGACGTTGTAGGCATAATTGATGAAATCCAAGGCGCCTCTAACTTCTTCCTTTACCTGTGAAATGAATGGTACTAACAAATCAAACTTTAACTCACAGCAAACTTTTGCAATCTAACTTTTCAATTTGAACTGACTTGGGATGCCCTCCTTGAGCAAAATGGGTTTCGACTCTCACAGAGGAGAGGTTTTCCGAATACCAATGCGGGTGGCGACACTGATCCAAACAGAAGGTATCGCTGGGTTAGGTCGGAACTCTTGGTGGTTTTTGACTCACAAAGTAGAGGTTTTTGATCTGATTGGCTTTTTTGGAAGCTTCAGCGGCTAATTCTTTGGACTTCTTGGCAGTTTTGGAGACCAAATGGGCGAACTTGGAAGAGTCAGCAACGGTTTGGGATCAGCTTCTTCAGCGAAGCTCTTGGCTCTCTTCCAGAAGTTCTCCGCAGACAGCTTCTTGGGCAAAGGCAGCCATGGCAGTGTTTATAGAGTTACCCTCGACAAAGGCAAGCTTATCATCGCCGTCAAAAGAACATAGTTCTCCAAGCCGAGATTGAGATTCTCTCTCGGAGAAGAGGATAGGAGGATTTGCAGAGAAGAAAGGGATGAAAGAGAAGGAGGTGGAGTACGGAGCGTGGTTTGAAAATTGGTAATTTAAGAGAAAGAAAAGAAAGAAGGCGTGGTGGGGGAATACGGGGATAAAAATTTTCTGGCGCTAGTAAATCTTACCTACGGATTTTGAAATCCGCAGGAAAAAAATCCGCAGGTAATTTTCCTGCATGTTACTACACACATCATAAGAACCATTTGGATGAAGGCCCCTTCTCCATTTACTGTAGTTAGTTAGAAGGCGTCCTTGAAGGGTTATCCAGGTGAAAGTCTTGTTTCTCTGAAGGATTTTAAGTTTCCAAATAATTAGCCACAATGTTTGCCCTTCCTCCCTTCTATCATTCAGACTCCTATAAGCTGAGCTAACTGTGAAGTCGCCACTTTTCTCTCACTTCCATCGAACATCATCATTCCCATTTCTATTTCTAACGTGTTCCATCCCTTCCTGGACGCTCTTCTAAGAGTTTCCGATTCCTCTCCAAGCACATGAACCAAGTTTTTTGGGATCAATAGTAGGCAGAAGGTCGTCTTTACAATTATACTTGCTTCGTATCACTCTCACCAAAAGGGCATCCTTTCTATTCACAAGGCCCCATCCCAGCTTCATCATATAAGCCTTATTCTGCTGTTTTAAGTGCCGCATACCAAGGTCCCCTATCCTTTTCTCTTGACACACCTTATCCCAAGCCACTAAGTGCATCCTCATCTGGTCATCAGCCTCTCCCCATAAGAATCTCCATGAGATTTTCTCCAAATTCTCAGATGTGCTCATAGGTAAAACTGCAGTTTGCATTAAGTAACTAAGAATGGTGGACACAACCGATTTGACAAGCGTAAAATGCCCTGCAAAGGATAGCTTGTTTATTTTCCAATTGCTTACTTGACTTTTCACCTTGTCTACTATGAATTGATATGTCTCATTCATCACTTGATCATGATGAAGCGGAACACCAAGATATTTACCTAGATCGCCAGTTTGGATAAATCCAAGTTCAATGCTTATCTGTGTGGCTCTGTTATGGTTGACATTTTTGGAGAAATACACCTTCATTTTCGCATGACTAACCTTTTGGCCCGAGGCTTCACATAACCTCTTAAGGCATTTCTTAATAATTTCCACCTAATCAAGACTTTCTTCTGAAAAAAATTATAAGATCATCAGCAAAAAATAAATGTGAAATAGACGGTCGTTTCTTACACAGTTTGATGGGCTTCCAGCATCCCTTCTCTAGTTCAGCTCGGATTAAATGGACCAATTTCGCAATGCAGATCACAAACAAATAAGGGGAGATAGGGTCCCCTTGTCTGATACCACATGTCGGGTAAAATTCCTCTGCCTCGCTACCTTCCCACAAGATGCACAATTTAAAGGAGGAAATACAAAATTTAATGGAATTTATAAGCCATTAGGGAAACATTAACTCTTTAATGCATTGCTCTACAAACTCCCAATGAATCCTGTTATATGCTTTTTCGAGGTCAATTTTAATAGTCATGAAACCCTTTTTCCCCTTCATACGTTGCATGGAATGAATAATCTCTTTAGCTATAATGACATTATCAGAACTCACTCTACCAGGAACAAAACTACATTGGTTTGGAGAAATAACATTCGGAAGCACTTGCTTCATGCGATTAGCGAGCACTTTCGTGACTGCTTTGTAGATGACATTGCAAAGACTAATAGGTTGGAAATCCCGAATATTGCTTAGGTTGTCCTTTTTTGGTATTAGGACAATGAAAGTATCATTTACTTGCTTGATATTAACTGGGTTTTCAATCATGTTCCTGACACAATTGACAACAGAGGGGCCAATTGTCTCCCACTGACTTTGGAAAAATAAAGCATTTAAACCATCTAATCCTTGAGATTTTAGTGCCCCCATATCAAAAATGGCATTTTTTATTTCCTCCCCCTTAATACTTACAGCTAAAGCATTCAACTGCGAAGGTACAATGACCGAGAAAGCAATATCACAATTTAGCAAACATGAGGTCTCACTATCATCTTGAAAGAGATTAGAAAAGAAATTAGTGGCTAATTTCTTTATGTCATTGGCATTATCAATCCAAGCCCCAGAATCATCTTGGATTGTTTCAATCTTGTTCCGACGACGTCGCACATTCGCACGAGCATGAAAGAATTTAGAGTTTTTATCTCCTAAGGAGTACTAGTTGATTTTCGCTTTATGAGCCCATATCAAGTCTTCCTGGATCAAGACATCCTCAAGTTCCTCTCATAACTTCTTATGTAAAAGGTCAAGAGAAGATGTGTCGTCACAAAACATAGCCTTAGATAAGCCATATAGCCGTCCCATTATATGTCTCTTTTTATGACCCCCAAAAACCATACACCTTATGGCTCCATTCTTAGCATGTTCAGCGAAAAGGGTAACATTGACAATCCAATTTTTATTTTCATCCCAACCATCCTTGACCAGGCGCTCAAAATCTTCATGTAGAACCCAAGAGGCATTCATCCGAAACGGCTTCGATACTTTTGGTTGCCTAAGAGAAGTTGGGAGTATTATGAGGAAGATGGGTCTGTGATCATGTTTATACCATGGAAGCGACCTCACCATTACATCATTAAATTTTTCCATAAAGCCGTATTAGCGAGAACCCTATCAATTCTACTTTCACATCACTCACATTTCCAAGTGAATTTTGGTCACACGCATCCCAAGTCAGTTAGTGCAAGTCCATCAACCCAACAACCAAAATCTCTATCCACAGAACTGGGGGTCCGAGATGTAAATCTCCTTTCATGTTGATAGAGTGTGCAATTAAAATCACCACCAATCACCCAAGGGCCCATAATATTGCTTTCAATCTGAGATAGCTAATCCCACAAGATTCTTCTACTACTTGCAATGGGACTAGCATATACAGAGGTAATAAGAAACTCATCATTCCCGTTTCTTGCCCGAGCGGAATAAATTATTTTGCTGTGTCAAACTTTAATAGTCCAGTTTGAATCACGCTAGAGGACCCAAATACAACCCCAAAAGCCGAGAGCGTCCACAATCTTAAAATGAGAAAAAACCCAATCTTCTAGTAATCCATTCTGCCTTCACCCCTCTACACTTAGTCTCAAAAATAGCAAGCAAATCAATTTATATTTAGATGTGACCTCATGAATAAGGCCCACAAAAGATTTATTTCATGCGCCTCTCACATTCCAGAAGAGACAATTCATGGGACAACACTGTTTATAGAATTATGGGCTGTAAGGCCCTCATTTTCATCTAGCACCGTCCCCTCATGCGTTCCTGAAAGACTCAGCTTGCTACCATCTCATCTCTCAACTCATTTTTGGCTTCTGCTCCTTCAAGGTCTATCACTTCCTTATTAGTCTCCACTAATCTCAGGTCCTCAACCAAGTCACATGCGATTGATGGGCATGATTCCCTCATGTCCATTAAAGCATTAAATGGATTGGCTGAGGATAGAAAATATTTCTTATTGGGCTTGGAGACACTCGGTCCCATATCACTTCTCCAGATCCTCGCAGCCCTATTCTCTTTACCGCCAATGGTCACACGTTCCTTCCTTCTCTTTGCATGGTCAACAGGGACCCACTTGCTCTTATTAGTAACATCTTTCCCAAAATTTTGGGACTCTAAATTTGGCCTACTCAAGAATCTCACTCCCAGCACATCGTTATTTAACCTATGAGAACCAAATCCCCTTTGCTCGCTAACGGCTGTGGTGGCAGGCTTATTCTTCGAAAGCTTTTGCTGATTACTCATTCTGGTCTTCGACGAATCAGGGATGCTATTTCTTGGCCGTGGTGGCCGGACAACCAAGTTCCACGCACCCAACTTATCTGGTGCCTGTGTATCGCCGCCAATGGAGGCTACTGGTGTGCCCTCCTGTGAATGATCCCACTTTTGGGATGTTTTCGCCTTACCAGCATCCATATGCTCACTCTCCTTTTATACTTTTCCTTTAGCCTCACTAGGGTCTGACGTGTTCTTCTCCCGAGAGTCAGAGTGAAACTCTAGGCAACGATCCCGATGGTGTCCGTAATGGAAACAAATGAGGTGAAGGCCCTCATACTCCACGAACATCCGTTTCCCAAAAATGGTAACTGCTGAAATCAAATGTTTTTTCAGATCTAGTTCAACACAAATGCGAGCAAACCTCCCCAGTTCCCTTAGATAAGTCATCGAGTCCACCTTCAAAGTTTTCTCGATCAATCCTCCAATTTTCCATAGGCTTTCAGAGTTGAAAAGTTCTAAAGGGAGAACCTGAATTCGAATCCACACAGTAATTTTCCTTTGACTCTGCAGTCCAAGGATCAAAATTTGGGTGCCACCGTTGAACAATCAGATAATGATCAGCCACTATCCAGGGACCTTCAAAATATACATAATTCATATCCTCCTCGTTAGCAAACGACACCACAAAGTACCCATTATCCAGATCCGTGATTTCAAAAACTTTCCTTATTTTCTAAAGTCTGTACAAAGCCACTTTCATGCCCCATATTGGAATTGTCTTCCCTAATAACTTAATAATCAATGACTTGCGCCATGGTAGACACCATCTTTCATATTCTTCACGGGTCACTACAAGCGTAAGGCAAAGATCATCATCCTCCCCTTTCTCGCCATTCTTCCCTGACTTTTGATCGCCTTCACTCCATCTCCAAAGAAAGCATTCAAGCTTTCAATATGCTCGTGCCATGCTTTTTCGAAAACATTGCTCCCTCTCGAGTCTTTTAAACAGGAAGACTGGCCACATATCAACAGCATGTCCTTATATGTTTCTTCACCATCAGCCTGTCAAGTCTCATCTGATCCCACTCCTCCTTCCTCCAATGTCTGTCATACCTTTTTCTTACTCTGCTCTCTCCCGTCTTCGCCCTCTAAACCCCATTCGCCATCACATGCTCTCTCATCTTCCGTCGCCATACTCAACCTAGGGTTTTCTTATTTAAAGAAGGTATATATATCTTATATATTATTTGGTATGTTTCTTTTCTTTAAAATAAAAATAAGTGCAGTTATACGTTGCACCAAGCCGCTTTTTATGGATATTGGGCATGTTTGGCAAAGCTTTTACACTCCCTAAAAGCACGTTCAACAGTATTTTTCCGTAAATTAAGATAATATCCTTCACATATTTACCTCAACTTGAGTAAAAACACTTCTCTACCATTTTCCCAAAAGAGGCTGCATTAACAAATTTACTTCTTCACAGTTAGTTTTAGTTAACCCAAAGTGTGTTTTCAGTCATATATTTTCAGTGGTTTTTTTTATACCATAGTCAGTTTTACTTAACGAAAAGTGCACCGAGCCGCTCTCTATGGATATTAAGTAAAAGATGCATTTTCAATTATCTATTAGTTTTACTCAACAAATTTAAATAGTGATTCTACTATTAAATAATGATAAAATATGATTAGATTTTAAAGTATAAATATATTGTGTATATATATATTTTAACATCATTTAGATGCAGAATGACAATTGAATTAATATGTTACGTTACGTAGAACTAACGTTATTAACCTTAAACGCACTTTTAAATTTCAGGAAAAAACTTAATGTAAACTTAAAGGATCAAATATACATTTTATCCTTAATCAATTAATATTTGTTTTTATAAAAGATATACATATATATTAGTACTGGGAAAACGGGCTGGCCCAACCCACGGGCTGAAAGGAGTCGGCCAAGCCCGAGCCCGACAAGGCGGGCCAGCCCGCCATTTTTTGCTTTTTTTTACATTATTACTCTTTTCTTTAAATAGACAATAGCATAATGTTAAAAAAAACAGCTTCCCTGGAGAAGAATAATTCCCTAATTCCAAAAGCACATTATTGAAAATAAGAAAACAGAAATGCTATGCCCATGCAACATGAGAGAGAAATTGATGTGTCTTCATCCATAATTGCATTAAGAAAATAGGCTATACCGTAAGCATACATACCTGAACAGCTTCTAGCTCCTTGCACTTTAGCACATGCTTGATCTCTCTTGATTAGTATCTACATCAGATGACTGAACATACCCTTAAATATAGCCTCATCAGACATCAATCTCAAAACTAGTTTATCTCATTTTATAACAGTTGTACAACATTTCATAGATGAAGCAAGACTACATGATGTTATCAAATCACCAAAGATGTAGAGAATACATAATCCACAACCACAATACATAATCCATAGTCCACAACCACAGTACACAACATTTGAAAGAAAAACTATTCAAGAATACATAATCCACAACCACAATACATAATCCATAGTCAACATTCAAGAATCCATAGTCAACACAAACAAAAGCAAGCATATATTCAAGATGAAATAAGAGGATTTGAAGCAATTTCTGAAACTATTGAAACATCCTTCTCCTTTTGCTCAGCTTCATCTGCCACAAATAATGGACAAGTGAGAAGTCAAATTTAGTAGTTTATACTTAAAAAATGAGTATACAAAAGATGAACGGATAAATATTACCACTACATTGAAAACCCATAATCCAATTACGGGTACAGATAAGAGCTTGAACATTTTCTGGAAGAATGCAACTTCGATACTTTGTAAGGACTCGTGAACCAATGCTAAAGGCTAATTCACTAGCAACTGTAGTAATTGGAATACAAGAACATCACAAGCCATCTTTGCAAGACATGGAAAACGGGCTGCGTTATTCTTCTAGTATTCCAAAACATTGAATACTACAACTAAATTCGGATCAAGCGTTGCGTTTTCCAAATAATAATCTAATTCAAATTTCCCAATTGTTGAGATGTCTTTACTCATTTAAGATAATCCTAAATATATAATGATCAAAATAAAGCATTATTAAAGTTATAATGAAATCAATAAAAGAAATAAGTATTCAATAATAAAAAACTTACAGCAAAACATTTCAAGTAGTTGGAGGCATCACTTTTAGCTGAAGAGGAAGAAGGATAACCGGTCACTGGATGTGGTGGCAATTCAACATTTAAATTAGAACTTGAGGAGGAGGGTCCAACTGCAAAGCTTGAGGATGATCTCACATCTTTATACTCACTAAAGACATAATATAACTTGCTCTTGATATGTTCAATCTTGGCATCACGATTTATGGGATCAACTTGATCATAAACAAACTTGATGACATCAAGCTTCAATCTTGGATCAAGAATTACTGCAATAGAGAGAATGTCACTGTAATCACTCCAATATCTGTCAAACTTGCCAAGCATTCTCTCAGCCATGTTTCGTATTATAGGATCATCATGATCAAGATGTGCTTTCAACATCACCTCAATTTTTGATATCTACATGAAATACATATTAGAAGTGGGATATGAGACCTAGAAATCAAGTTCGTTATAAGTGC
>JANTPZ010000478.1:0-28785 GCA_025593235.1 Vachellia pachyceras | reverse complement strand
AATTAGTTATGAATTTTTAAAGTTGGCCCAAAAATCTGTGAATAGTGATGTGAATAGTAACCCTAAACTTGAAAATTTTATTTTTCACTCTTTGGTTACTCTAAGTCACTAAAGGCCTAAAGGTGCTTCCAAATATATATTTAATGAAGTTAAAGGTAAAGATTAAGGAATATCACACCATGCGTCCTTGCCAAAATATTTTTTTTTCTTTTGATAAGACATGCTTTAAGTGTGGGTTTTGCAATTACTACCTATGCTATACACATCCTACACACACCTACTACTAGTAGGTTTACACATATATTTTTTAAAATAAAAAATAGCTAAATAAAATAATTTTAAACACACATCCTCAGTACACACATACACCTACACATATAACACTTACTCTCACCTACACACACCCACACGTCTAAATGCACATATATATACCTATATATATAACTATATTTCCTTTCTTTTTTTAATAATAAAATAATAACTTAAAACAAATACAACATACATATACATGTGTTTCTACTTACAAATCTTAATTTTTTTTAAAAAAACCAACAGTACAGTACACACACACACACATATATATATATATATACTTATCATATCTTGATGGACAATGTGGTGGTTGATTATGGTGGTGCAAAGAGGGGAAAAAAAGGGAAGAAAGCAAAAAAAAAAGGAAAAGAAAAAAACAAAAGCACCTCTATGTTACAGAACCGACACACACTTTAGGCTATCCCTTTTGTTTTTTTACAAACACAACCACACATCAAACCTTTACAGGACCTACGCACAGAACCTAAGCAGGGGACAAGACACTCCCTTTTTTAAAAAAAAAGGTTTAGAGGCATCGATTTGTACATTAGCAATGAGTGTGGGAATATAGCTTACACCCAGCAAGGAAGGATGGTTTTCAAGTAAGAAGAGAAAAATGTTAGTCAAGATTTCTATAGTAAAACAATACAGGAAATAAAAACTTGACAAGACCCCCCTTTTTTAATATAAATGGAAAGCTTCTTCTTGTTTTTTTGGCATATGAGAAAGAAAAGGAGAGACAAAGAAAGAGCACATGTGCATAACACTAACTCTAGTATTATAGCGCCGAACAGGAGCGGCCTACTGTAGCTCTCTGGAGACTTTAGGGTTAGGATAAGGAGGATGAGGCTTTTTTATAGAGATAGGGTTAGAGTTAAGGTGTTATTTGAATAAAATAATATTTTAAAAATGAAATTAATAATAATATTAATAATGATAATAACATTAGAAATAATTATTTAGATATTATTAAGTTTTTAACCTATTTTAATAATAAGATAAATTTACACACATATAATTAATTATTTTTAGGAGGGATTTATTTTATTATTTAATTTTTTTCTTCATATAATAAATATTCAAAATTTCTTACTTATTTTAAATTTTAATTTTTTTGACTAAAAAAAATCTAAACAACAACTAACTACAAATCCTAAAATTATAGATATTATATTCTATAAGATCCTAATCAATATGGACATTGAGGATCATATGTGCCAAGTTATTATGATGGCATGTATCACAAGCGCATCGTTCTATGTTTTATGGAAAGGTGAGGCTTTTGAAAGTTCTAACTCGCCAAGGGGGATTAGGCAAGGGGATTCTATATCTCCTTAAATTTTACTCTATGTATGGAGGTTGAGTCACATCGAGATGCGATTGATGTAACACTCAAAAAATTTAACTGAAATGCTTAATGAAATCCTCCATATATGGATAATGAGGATTTCCAAAAACAATTCATCAAAACATATCATCAATCAAGTCAAAACACATATTACTAATATCAGTTCAAATCCTCCCAAAATATTAGAGTCAATAGAAATAAAATGCAGAAGTCTTAGAGTCATGGCAATTCAAAATGATAGCATATGCCTAAGAGCACAAGAGAGACAACAAAGCTCATTCCATAGATGCCTTTCCTTACTGCCTACTAGAACAATCACCTGAAAATGTTAATATAACGGGATGAGATTCCACGTTCCAGTAACTACTAAAAGTTTCTACCACACACAATCAAACAACATACGATTAAAAGGACGAACTGAGTTACAACTACATTCATATATGTAAAGTCATCATATAAACAATTTTCATATTTTTTGTAGTTTGTAACTCACAATCATCATCATAAATCATGTGTAGTTATGCAATATGAAACCACCTTTATAACACCGTCCATCATTATTTTGCCAACTGGAGCCATAGGCTAACAAATAGTCTAACAGAAACTTATCCATGTAACTGAATTGTCTCAAACTCACCAGTTTCTTAAAATACACCCAGCCAAAGGTATAGAGCTCAAGTCTAGACTATGGATCCCCTCCTTAAAAGAAACCCAAGGAGGCATCACATGTTCCACAATTCCAATGCAATCATGGCCAAAGGAAAGACACGGTAAAGGGGCCCTACAATTGTCATCCACTATGCATCAAGTGATGGCTTATCACGTGATAAAAATCGTCATACATATTTCTCTTCCATACTCCAACCCAATCACATTGCAATCGCCATGACAATTATAAAAAAATTTCATGCCAAAATATATTGAAAACTTTAGATAGTTGCATTTATATAATTCAGTTCAAAAATGCATAAAACATAATTCAATCACCATTTTATCATATGCGGTTCACAAGTATATGGAAGAATATTCAGAGTTATCTGTTACTCCCTAGCTTATAGGTAAGCACATAAAAGTTACCCTAAGGTCCTCAATGAGAGTCTACAAAAATCATACACAATAATTTCTATCAATAAACTAATTAGCCTATTTTAAAAGTTGCTTCAGGATAATCTAAATACCTAAAACTATCCTTTGCACCCGAATATTAATCAAATATATAAGCTATCTTATTTATTAATATGATACAAAAGTATATTTTAATTTTTTTTATACATGATGTTTTAGAGAAAATAATAATAATAAAAGTGGTAGTTATAATATTTATACTATTATTATAAATTTCCACTTTAAATAATTTAAGTGTAATATATTATTATATAAATAAAAAACGTGTATAATAATATATATTATTATATTTTTTTATTTCTAATGCCTATATTATTCTATATATTTATATATATATTATATTAATATAAATACACACACAGTTAGCAACAAACACGCACACACGCAAATATCTTGTTATACACACACACGATTTGCATCAAGCCACGCCCACACACAAATATCCTTGGACTATAATACTAATAGCCATTCCATTTTTTTAAAGAAATGACAAAAGAATTTTTTAGGACTAAGCTGGACATAAAGTAGCATATTCCTATATTTATATATATAAATAAAATGTATAAGCCAAATAGTTATCAGTAAATATATATAAATAGAAAACATGTAAATATGAATATGAAAGTACAAGCATATATATATATTTATGCATATATACACTTTGATGGAACAGGACACTGGTTGGATAAACTCTATCTACTCTGTACAATAGACTATTTCCCTATGTTCACTAGCTCATAGACAAAATCCACACCCGCACGCATATAAAATCCTTCTGTTCTCCCCCCTTTTCTTTTAAATAACATAAAATGCTATAGAAAAAATCTAAACCACATACACGCACAATGGAAGGGTAAAAGTCAGGAAGAATTTTCAAACCTAACAAATACTAGGTCCAACTTTTTTAAAAAAAATTACAAAAATTAGTTGACAAGACATCTCTTTTTTTCCAATAAAGGAATATAGGTGGCATTTGAAACAAAGAAACATCAACGAGTTGAACGAAGCCAACCTTAGGAACTCAATTCGAGAATAAGCAAAAGTAATATGGAAAGAAAAAAATTCCAAAAAAAAACCAAAATAAAGCCTTGGCGGCTGGGGCCAATCTACTTATCTGCAAGTGATCTTCCAATATCCAAGATACAAAAGACCATTTGAAAGAAAGGAACTTCTATAGACATATATTAAAAAAAGTGTTGCTGACGAGACAAGGTGGAAGAAAAAAAACAGAGAAGTGGGTAAGAGTGAATAGTAGACAAGACATTTGCAGAAGAGGGCTGAGAGCAAGAGGAAAGAACCTGTTACTGCAACGACGCACTGTAGTATTACTGTAGTGGCTGAGTTTAGGGTTAGGATGAGGGATAGGTAGTTTATATAGAGGTAGGGTTAGGGTTAGAGTGTTATTTGAATAAAATAATATTTTTAAAAACGAAATTAATAATAATAATTTTAATAATGATGATAATATTAGAAATAATTATTTAGATATTATTTTTAACCTATTTTAATTCACACCTATAATTATTTATTTTTAGAAGGGATTTATTTTATATCTTTATTTTATATTTTTCATTATTTTTTCATACAATAAATATTTAAAATTTCCTACTTATTTTAAATTTTAATTTATTTTATTTTCTTTGACCAAAAAAAAAAATCTAAACAACAACTAACTACAAATCATAAAATTATGGATATTACAATTGATGAAGGTTTATGGGATCCCATTCAATTAACCATAAGAGGTCTCCCAATCTCTCACTTATTTTTTGTAGATGATTGATTGAGCATAATAGAAGAATGGACACCCTAGAATCAAAGGTAAGTTCTTTGAAAAGTAAAGTCACATCCCAGTTGTCTCTTATCACTGCTGAGTTGAAGAACTTAAATGCTATTAAGACTCCGCCACCCATGGATTTAGCTGCTCCAAGTTGTGAAACTTGTGGGTCAGTTATGCATATTTCAAGTGTGTGCCCAAGCCGATTCGAAGAAGTTTCTGCAATGTATCAAGGGAGACCAAACCAGAAATGGGATCCCTATTCCAACACATACAATGAGGGTTGGAAATCCAATCCAAAGTTCAGTTGGAAGGGTGAAGAAGCCAATGCCCAGATATTTCAAAGGGGTGTAGGAGCTGGACCTTCTAGCTCCCACATCCAAAATACACCACAAGCCTTGAGTGTGCCACCAAAGGAGGATACTAATCAGCTACTTCAAAACATGTTGGTGCTACTCAAGGAAGAGAAGGCTTCCACTGCCAATCAATTCAATTCTCTTGCCTCACTTATTCAAAAGGATTCTTCGAAGAATGGTGCGAGATACGCCTCTTTGGAGAAGAGGATGGAGCAGTGGGAAACCAAGGCTGAAAACTTGAACTCCTTCATCACTCAACTTTCCAACAATTTGAGTGAACAACAAGCAAGGAGTAGTGGCTCCATATCCTCAAACACTGTCATCAACCCCAAGGGACTAAATGCAATAAATTTGAGAAGTGGGAGGAAAGTGAGATTTGAGGATAAAGAAGAATGTGAGAAAAGAGAAGAAGCTAGTGAATTTGAAGAGATTCCACAAGCTGCTGAACAAGGGAAGAGAAGTGAAAGCTTAAAGGAAGAGTTGTTGCGAAAAAGAGAGAGTGCCTCACCACAACAAAGCGAAGAAGAAAGAAGAATTTTGGAGCAAGGGACTATGAATAAGAATAAGGAAAGAAGCAATCATGGTTCATCCTCGTAGAAAGCTAAAGAGGTAAACATTCACGAACTCCCTTTTCCAAATTCATACTTGATGAATAAAAAACTTGCTGAAAAGAATAGTGAAAAGGAAGTTTGTGATTTATTTAGCAAAGTAGAGGTGAACATACCATTGCTTGATTTAGTTAAAAAGGTCCCTAAATATGCTAAATATCTTAATGACTTGTGCACAAATAAAAGGAAATTTAGACCCAATGAAAGAGTCCAAGCAAGTTCCAATGTTTCGGCCTTATTTAAACCACAACTTCCTGTGAAATGTCAAGACCCAGGATCTTTTACCATCCCTTGTACTATAGGAAAAATAACCATAGGGGAGCGTTATTAGATCTAGGGCTAAGATTAATGAGATGCCAAAGTCGGTTTATCAAGCCTTAGGGGTCAAGAACTTGAAGCCCACATCGGTAATACTCCAAATAGCAGATAGATCAATGAGGTATCCAGATGGGATAGTTGAGGATATTCTTGTGAAGTTGAAAAACTTGGTTTTTTCTGCTGACTTTTATGTGCTAGACATGTCTAGAAAATCCATTAATGAGTCCACCTTAATTTTAGGTAGACCCTTCTTGAGGACTGCTAATACTATTATTAGCATGAAAGAAGGAAGCATATCAATGGAAGTAGGGGAAAATAAGATCAATTTTAACATATATGAGTCTATGAAACATCCATATGAGGATTATTCATTGTTGAGTGTTAATGCCCTTGATGCTGTGGTAGATGATGCATGTGCTGAATTTGAAATAGAGAATGAACTAGCATGTTCACATCATTATTCATGTGCATTATCTGATGATAAAGATTTGAAAATTCCTCGTAAATCTTTTCATCCACCATTTTGCTCCTGTGAAACAATTGAAAAATGCACCCATGTTGCATCAATTGATAGCACACTTTCATTGTCATACGCACATTTTGTGAAACCAACCAATGAGTGCATAAACACCTTTCCCTATATAGACAATGATGACACCTTCGATAGAGGTATTTCAATTGATTTTGTAGAACCATCAAGAAGAGCATCAACTGAACCGGTTGTACCTATGCATACGTTGTATGAAAAATCAAGAGAAGAGCATGGGGGTGCCGATGAACCTCATAAACCGCCATGATTTTCAGGTTGTTCCTTTCCTTCATTTACTTCACTACTGTGATTTTATATTTCTGTTGAATTGAATTGACACTATGATGTGTGGTTAAGTGTGGGAGAGGAGCGGTCTAGTAGAAAATAAAGTAGTTAAGTTTAGTAGCCAATAAATTTAATAAACTCCCCTAATTTCGGTCTCTAACTTTCTTCAAGCTGAATGGAGCATGAGAGAGTTCTTTCTTTTTGTTTGAACTTTGATACAATTGTATCTTTGAGCATGGATTTTGTTATGAACTTAGTGGTTTCAGTTGTATATATGAATGTTTTTCCTATGCTGTTTTTCGGATTTCGTTGCATGAGTGCATGAATGTTCGATATTGCTTGCGAATGTCGCGTGCCTTGATTGTTAAATCTTTCCTTCCAATCATTGAGGATGATGTTTGATTTAAGTGTGGGGGGAGATTTAGAATTTAGAGTGTTGGTGGTAAAGCTTCTTGAATAGATTATTGTATGTAATTTCAGTTATACATATTAGCTCACACCATTCATACTCGAATTTCTTTGTATTTAAGCAAGATCATTAATACAACTTTTATTACCTATCTTGCACTAAATTCATGAATTTATAAGTGATTCAAATCCCTTTTTAAATTGTTGCTTTACTAAAATTTCTCCAAACATTATGCACAAGTGGCTAAGGTCTTTTTTTAATTAAAATTTATCTATCGTAGTATTAATGAATAGGGCTTGAAATCAAAAGGAATTTATGGGCCTATTAACTATTGTAATTGAAATCTTGAATTGCTGATCAAAAATGATTCAGCATTTTTTGATCTGATTAATTCAAGAGTATTGCGGAGTACATATGTAACACCACAAATTTTTAACCAAATGCTGCTTAATGAAATTTTTGCCATGTGTAAATAAAGAGGATTTCAAACATCAATTCATTAAAACATATCCTCAGCAATGCCAAAATACATATCCTTAATAGCAATCCAAATCCTCCCAAAATATCAGAGTAAATTGGAAATTAATTACGGAAGTTTTAGAGTCATGGCAATTCAAAATGATAGCATATGCCTAGGGGTACAAGAGAGCCAACATGGCTCATTCCATAGGTGCCTTCCCTTGCTACCTACTAGAACAATCACCTGAAAATGTTAATATAACGGGGTAAGATTCCACGCCCCAGTAACTTTGAAAGTTTCTACTACACACAAGCAAACGGTATACAATTAAAAAGAAAGAACTGATTTACGAAATACATTTGAATATATATAACGTAAACATAATATAAACAATTTCATATTTTCTTTTATAATCATGCAACTCACAATCATCATCACAAATAATGTATAATAATGTAATATGCAACACCCTTATATCACAATCCATCCTTATTTCGCTGATCGAAGCCATAGGCTAACACATAGTCCAATAGAAACTTATCCATGCAACCAGATTGTCTCCAGCTCACCAGTTTCTTAAGATACACCCAGCCAAAGGTGTAGAGCTCAAGTCTGGACTATGTCTCCCCTCCTTAAAAGAAAACCAAGGAGGTGTCACATGTCCTACAATTCTAATGCAATCCTGGCCAAAGGAAAGACACGGGTAAAGGGGCCCTACAATTGCCATCTACTGTGCACCGAGTGATGGCTTATCATGTGATAAAAATCATCATACATATTTCTCCTCCATACTCCAACCCAATCACATTGCAATCGCCATGACAGTTACAAAAATTTTCATGCTAAAATATATTGAAAACTTTAAATAGTTGCATTTATATAATTCAGTTCAAAAATGCATAAAACATAATTCAATCACAATTTAATCACATTCGGTTCACAAGTATATGGGAGAATATTCAAAGTTACCTGCTACTCCCTAGCTTATAAGTAAGCACAATAAAAGTTACCCTAAAATCCTCAATGAGAATATACAAAAATCATACATAATAATTTCTATCAATAAACTAATTAACATATTTTAAGAGTTACTTCAAAGATAATCTAAATACCTAAGGCTACCCTTTACACCCACATATTATTCAAATTTATAAAATGTCTTCTTTGTTCATATGAGGTAAAATATTCTTTTATATAATATAATGCCTTTTATAATTTGCAAGTTGTTTTAGAGGAAATAAAATAATTATAATATTGATAGGGGTAATAATGAATAAATAGGGGAAATAATAAATATTATAAATTTTTATTTCAATATTCAAATTTTTAAAATGTCAAGAAAATATATTTATATCTATTTACTTTTAAAGAATTCATATCACCACTTACACACACAGCACAATGATAAAATAAATAAAATAAACCAAAGAAAATGAAAGGAAAAAAAGGTACACTCATTCACACACGCATATTATATCTATATTTCCACATACATCTAAGCATAAGCCCACAGTGGCTCTCTATTTTTTTTTTGTTATTGTATTATTATTATTTTATTATGCCAGACCCACACACACTTGACTTTTGTTTGGACAATATACATTCACCTCACCTTACGCACATATACCTTCATAATTCACACACTCACATATATTAATATATATCTATATTATATAATAGTTAAATAAATCAATGAAAGGACATAAACTTACAACAACTATCCAAAACCCACTGACACACACAACACTTGTAAACATCCATACGCATGCCCAGTGATTTTGATTTTTTTTTTTGTTTAAAACTGTACGCACTCTTTCACTTTGAAAAAATGGCTAGGATTTGACCCATGAGTGTCGCACATATATTCATGCATGGAGGAGAGAAAGCAAAACACTCTTTACATATATATATATATATGAATTATTTATAATAGTAATACGTTTATTATGATATCCACTCTTATCCTATGCATATGTATAGAAACAATACATCATATTATTACTTTTTTTTTCATTTCATCCTTCCTTTTTTTTTACTTATCTATGTTATTATATATATAAGCATATTTCATGGACAGACAAGCTAAGAAGGGAGATGGGACAAGATCATTTTTTCCAATCAAACATATGAATAAAAAAAAAAGAACAGAGACCTACACACAAGACAGCTTATTTATAATTATTATTTTATTTTTCCTTCAATTAATCAAAGCTTTAAAAGCTCCAGAGAGACTACACTCCTACACCTGACTCCCACATCCTTTCACTGTGCTCCTAGGGACAAGACACCACTCATCTTGACTTTGCTTCTTGGCTCCACACAAGGAAAAAGAAAGAGTTGCAAAGGAGACAAGACCCATAAGTGTGTGTGTGTGTGTGTCCCTATGCAGGACAAGGGAGACCATTTTTTTCAAGCAAGGAGAAGTAACAATAGACAAGACTCAACAGAAAAATGAAATAAGAAGAGCACTTACGCATGAAACACTGTAGTGGCACTGTGGGCGGTACTGTAGCAGCGAGTTTAGGGTTAGGATGAAGGATAGGTGGTTTATATAGGAGTAGGGTTAGGTTTTTTTTTTTTTTGAAAAAATATTATATTATTTCATTATTTTTTTAAAAACGAAATAATAATTATAATATTAAAAACTACTAAGAATTTTTTATTTTAATAATAAGATAAGATTACACATAAATAATTATTTATTTCCTTCCTCTTTTTTTTGGAGATATTTTCTTATATATACATTTTTTAAAATAAATAAATGTGATTTTGAGTTTTTTATCCTAATTTATTTTATTCTCTAACTAATTTAAGATCTAACAACAATTAACTAAATCCCTAAAGTAAGGATGTTACAACATAAATAGAGCACATTAGAGTTACCTAACTTCCTAAAATCTAGGAATATCTAATTTGAATCAGAATATAATCTGATTCAAATATCCTAATATTAAGGAAACAGATTACATTAGATGATGATGATGATGATAAAATCTAAATATAATCATATCATAACTAATAATTATTAGTTTGAGTAGATCCTGGTTGTATGTCATCCAACACTCCCCCTCAAGCTGGGGAGTAGATGTCAATCATCCCTAGCTTGTTTGATAGTTCTTCAAACTTTGGTTTTGCAATAGATTTAGTGATGATGTCCGCTACTTGATGTTTTGTGGGTACATAGCTGACTCCTATAATCTTTCTCTCTATCTTTTCATTGATGAAATGACGATCTATCTCCACATGCTTCATCATATTATGATAAACAGGGTTCTTCACAATTTTAATTGTGGCCATGTTGTCACAAAATAATTTTATAAGACTTTCATAATCTATATTCAGTTCTTTGAATAATCTCTCGAACCATATACCTTCACAAAGCCATAGAGTCAAGGCTCTAAGTTCAGCTTTTGCACTGCTATGAGAAACTACCGGTCGCTTCTTACTTCTCCACGTTACAAGATTCCCCCAAACAAAAGTGCAATATCCCGTGGTAGATCTTCGGTCAACTACAGAACCTGCCTAATTAGCATATATATATCTCAATTCCTCTGTTAGTTCCCCTTTTGAAATACAATCCTTTACCTGGAGCATATTTGAGATATCTAAGAATCCTTAAAACTGCCGTCATATGCTCTTTAGTGGGTAGATTAGAAAATTGACGTAAACACTCACAGCATGAGCTATATCTGGTCAAGTATGAGAGACATAGATTAGTTTACCAACTAACCTTTGATATCTCTCTTTGTTGACTAATGGACTTTTTCCACACAAGCCCAATTTTCTGTTCAATTCCATGGGAGTAGCACATGGTTTACACCCTAACATTCTAGTTTCATGCAGCAAATCAAGTACATACGTTCTTTAAGATACTACAATACCAGTTTTTGATTGGGCAATTTCCATGCCTAGGAAATACCTTAATCCCCCTAGGTTTTTGATCTCAAAATCAAAGGCTAGAACCCCTTTTAGTATATCAATCTCCACTGTACCATCACTAGTATGTATAATATCATCAACATAAACAATTAATATAGACATCTTACCCTCTTTATGTTTAATGAAGAGGGTGTGGTCAGATTGCCATTGAGAATAACCATACCTCTTCAGAGATTGGGTAAACTGTTCAAACCATGACCTTGGTGATTGTTTGAGTCCATATAAGGACCTTTTAAGTATGCAAACTTTGCCTTCATTATCACTTGTTTTAAAACCAGGGGAAATCTCCATGTACACTTCTTCTACTATATAACCATTTAAGAAAGCATTTTTTACATCAAGTGATATAATGCCCAGTCAAGGTTTGCTGCCAGGGAAAGGAGCACCTTAATAGTGTTAAATTTGGGAACGGGTGCAAATGTTTCTTGATAGTCAATACCATAGTTTGAGTGAAACCTCTGGCTACAAGTCTCGCCTTATGCTTGTTAAGACTTCCATCCGGATTGTATTTATTTGTGAATATCCATTTGCATCTGACTATATTTTTGCCTTTTGGAAGCTCTGTTAATTCCCAATTGTTGTTTTTCTTGATTGCTTCTATTTCCTCATAAACTGTTTTTCTCCAAGCTGGAATTTCTAGTGCCTCATGAACATCCCTCGGAATTTTCTCTATTGACACTCTAGTTGTAAAGGCTTTCATACTAGGGGACAACCTGTCACATAAAACAAAATTACTAATAGGATGTCTAGTACAAGATCTTACCCCTTTCCTTAATGTTATTGGCCACCAATGATCATCTACTTGTGGATTTAAGGAAGGGATAGATAATTGATTTGATGTGAGTTACTGGACTTCTCTTGAAGGTTGATTCCTCATCTCTTGTCATTGATGTTCAGCAGCTGTTTCCATTGGTTCAGTATCCTGAACACCATGAACATGATCCTCATTCAGGCCCACCTCTTGGGAAGAAGTGTCATGTGGTTCAAAATTAGTTGCAAGTTGGTCTGAGGTGCTGTCCAAGTTAGGCAAGGGTTGAAAATAAGAGGGCTGAGACATGTTCACAGTAGTGCTTGTTGGAAGGTCAAAAATAGGCCATTCATAACTGTAATTCTCCCCCTAAATGGGCAATTTTTGGTAATAAAGAAGTTGTTCAGCAAAAGAAACATCAGAAGACATATAATACTTCCTAGTAGGTGAATGATAGCAATGATAACCTTTTTGTGTGTGAGAATAGCTAACAAAGATGCACCTAAGTGCACGGGCATCCAGTTTGGAGGCTGCTGTGGCATGAACATACACTGTACAGCCAAAGATTTTAAAGGGAATAGAATGGGTGAAAATGGTTGAAGGAAAAACTTCAAGGAAAATCTGATGAGGAGTTTGAAACTGAAGAGTTTTGGAGGGTAATCTATTGATAAGGTAAGTAGAGGTTAAAACAGTATCACCCCAAAAATGACTATGAGCATTAGAGGCCAACAAAAGGGAGTGAGTCATATTAAGGAGATGTCTATTTTTTCTCTCGGAAACCCCATTTTGTTGAGGGGTATGGGGCAGGAACTTTGGTGATGGATACCATGAATGGTAAGGAAATCTTTCATGATGGAGTTGAAATATTCTCTACGATTATTCGTACATAGAATCTTTATTTTGGTTTGAAATTGAGTGTCAACAAAGGCATAAAAGTTTTTTAAAATAGTAGGAACCTCCGATTTTTCTTTGAGAAGGTAAACCCAAGTCAAATGAGTATGATCATTAATAAACGTTACAAATCATCAAGACCCATTGGTACTGGGAATTTTGGAGGGCCCCAAAACATCACTATGAATAAGTTAAAAATGCTGACATGATTTATAGGGTTTAGAGGGATAATTGTGACGTGTGTGTTTAGCAAGAGAATACGTATCACAATGAAAGAAGGATAAATCTTTATTTGAAAATTGAGGATACAACTTTTTGAAATGTTCAAGACTAGGATGTCCAGAACGAGAATGCAATAAGCTAATTTCACTCAATATAGAGTTTGAAAGAAAACAACTAGGTAAATTGGTCATAAGAACATTGGATGTTACAGCAGCTTCATTCTTGAAGTAGTAAAGGTCTCCAACTTTATCACAAAAACCAATCATCCCCCCCGTTTCTCACATCCAGAAAGACACCATCAGAAGATCGGAAACTAGCATGGCAAGCATTTTGGGTGGTCAATTTTTCCAAAGAGATCAGATTGCATGCAAGTTTAGGCACATATAACACATTATAGAGAGTAATATTATTAGAGAGGAAAACAGTCCCAAGGTCAGTCAATTCACATGGGAAGCATCAGCCACCTTCACAATCCAACGTTCAGGAAATGGTCAACTCTCATGGAGCAAAGATATGTTACCAGTCATATGATCAGTAGCCCCAGAATCCACTATCCAACGATTAGAAACACAACTTGCAGAAGAACACGCAACAGAGATCATACCTGACTTGGTTGCAATGAGACTGGTAGCAGTGCTTACTTAGGGGACTTCTCAAAATTCCTAATAAGTTTATGGATTTGGTCTTTTAATTGATCCAGATCAGATTTAGGCTCTTCTTCCTCGTAAGCATAACTACAAGCCTCCTTCTTTTTCCTTTGTTTATCTTGAGGATGGCCATGGAGCTTCCATCACTTGTCACAGGTGTGACCCTTTTATTGCAGTGATCATAATAAAGGCGGCTCTTTCCTTCTCCTCGAGCTACCATTGCAGTAGACTCACTTGCAGGTGGAGATGAAAAAATGCTTACTTTTTTATACTTTTTTACAGCATTCTTCACGACGAACAATGGAGAAGACTTCACGAATAGAAGGGATATGAGAGGGAATCCGACTTTTGGCCTCTTCAAATTCAGCATTCAAGCTGATGAGGAATTTGTAGATTTGATCAGTTTCAATCCATCACCGAAAGCTTTGGGCATCGGTAGTACTTGTCCAAGCGATTTGTCATATAGATCGAGTTGTTGCCAAAGTTGAGTCAAGGCGTTGTAATATAATGTTATAGTTAACGCACCTTCCAAAGGTCATGAAGATTGCCTTTGATTTCGAAGAGAACAGCTGTGTTGGAAGCAGAGGAGTATAGGTCACGAGCTGCATCCATATCTCCTGGGCAGTTTCATATAGCATAAAATTCTGACCTATATCCAAAGTCATCGAGTTTATTAGCTAAGACATCACTTGATTATTTTCTGCTCTCTATTTGACGTAATTGGCTACAGATGAATTAGGCAGAGCAGCTTTTCCTGTGCCATAGTCTTTTCGCCCACAACCACGTAGAAACATGATGAACGAGAGAGACCATTGGAGATAATTTTTGCCATCAAGTCTGTGAAAAGTGATTACAGACGCCAAATCAGGGGTCTTACTTGGTGGACAAACAACGGGAGATAGGGAATCAGAAGGAGCAGCGTCATCAGTGGTTGATGCATAAGCTTGAAACTTACCAAATTGTATTTCGAAGGCCATGGCACCAACCTGGCTCTGATACCATGAAATCTTGAATTGCTGATCAAGAATGATTCAGCACTTTTTGATCTGATTAATTCAGGAGTACATAAATAGAGCACATTAGAGTTACTTAACTTAAAATCTAGGAATATCTAATTTGAATCAGAATATAATCTGATTCAAATATCCTAATATTAAGGAAACAGATTACATAAGATAATAATCTGATTCAAATATCTTAATATTAAGGAAACATATTACATAAGATGATGATGATGATGATAAAATCTAAATACAATCAAATCATAACTAATAATTATTAGTTTGAGTAGATCCTGGTTGTATGTCATCCAACTATAATATTATTTTTCCCCTAGTTTCATTCTTTTTTTACTACGCTTTACCTATTAACCCCGACTAAAGTATATTTTTAGTCATTTATATTTGCGTCATATTTCACTTTAATCATTTAAATTTAAAAAGTGCACTTTCAATCCCTAAACCTTAATGTCTTTAGTCTCTCTTAATGGAATTGCTGATTCATCAAACTTAATATTGTTATTTTAATTTTTTTTTATTTTACACAATTTAAAATATCAAATTTATTATATTGTTAAATTAAAATTAAAATGTGAACATGTTTTGTCACGTTTTATTGCACAGTTATCAATTAAATTTGATGAATCAGCAATTTTCGTTAAGAAAAACTAACGGCGTTTAGTTTAAGGGATTGAAAGTACACTTTTTAAATTTAAAGGATTAAAATAAAATCAAAGTAAAAGTATGTTTTAACGTTGGGATAAATTTTGAGATAAATTAGAGTTAATCTACCCAGAGAGTGGGGCAATCGTGAACGGAAAACAGGGAACGATGACCGTAGAAGGGTGAAGGGGATACGAAGTGGATGGTGCGTTTCAAACTTTTCTCACAAACCTTTGAAGGAGGAAGAGAACAGCGCATGAAAGAACATGAAAGACTACGAGGTACTTCTCTCATTTTCTGCAAATCGGCTTCCTAGAGAACTTGTTTTCTTCTGTTGATGATTCGATTTGGTCGTCTCGTGCATCCTCCATCCGTCTTTTCTATCTGTGCCCTCATGAAAATTTCATCCTGGTCGTTTCTTTTCCCCTCCGTTTAATTCCTAACGCTTTATTCCCTCCTTTGAAACCAATTTCTTGCAATGCTCGAGAAAAACCTAGCGAGGTTTGTTTTATTCCCTCCCTCATTTCATTGGCAGCTGATCGCCATCTAAGTCATAACCTTTAGACTTCCGTTCTTCTATCATCGTTTTCGTTAATCTTTCTTACTGATTATTGAAAATTTTCAATGTGTTGATCTTTTGAACACCCCACTTTTCATTGTCATGAAGTCCTATGTGAATAATTGATTTAAGTTTAGTTAGGTTTTTTGAATACCTTACGTTTTCGCTTGAGTTTATTTGGGAAGGTTTATTTGCTTATACTGTGTCAGTTTTGGAACTTGGAAGCAGGAACCTTGTTGGTAACACTAAGTTGGTGTAAGCTGCATTTGCCCAATTTGTGTGTATAAATTTTTTATCCATATTGTGCCTGCATCTTTCAATCATTTATGCTGAAGGAACTGAATTTTGGAGCTAGCTTAGTTTCTGCTTCTCACACAAATTAGTATATCGAATATGAAAAATAGATATGTTTTGTGAGTGGTAAAACCCCATTAACCAAGAAAAATACAGCTGTGAATTTCTAGAATGATTTTCTAAGGCAACCATAATCATTAGGGTGAAATTAGTTTTCAAATTGATAGACAATTAGACATATAATAGTTTTCAAATTGATAGACAATTAGACATATAAGAGATTAAAGATACTCTTGTACATCAAGCATGAAATAAATTAGGTAAATAGATCTAAGCATATAGCAGGCATTAGATTCTTCAGTAAATGATTTTCCAAGGCTTTTCATTCTTGGAAGGCAGCTGGCATCTGTGAGGGGCAAGATTTGTCCATGTTGGTCTAGTTCTTTGGATGACAAGTGGTAAATTCCTTTTTGAATAAAATCTATCTTTCTGATAGTGCTATTAACTTGTGGTGCAAACTTTGTTGGCCCCCCTTGCCTTCTTACATTGACTCCCTGCATTAAACACAGAATCATAACATAATTTCAAAACATATGATGATAGATAATGACATTTAATGCATCGATATTCTTCAAAATTTGTTTATGTATATTCCGGTTATGATTGATGAGCAATAATGATGTGGACCCAATAGGAAACTGCCCTAGCAAACTCAGATATTACAAAGTGGGTTGGCAAATATAATAACTAGAAAACAGAAAAAGGAAATAAGAAGAGGATAGGTCGATCAAAAACTTGAAACTCAAAGAAAACATGTCCCATGAAACACCTAGCATATGGAAACACCCAATGGTAATTCTGTTTCAAAAAACTCTTAGTATGCAGAACATAAGATACGATCACAATATTGCTACAGAGGCATATTGACCAAATAATTCAAGGAACGATCTATACTTGTCTGAAAGAAATTTCAATATTATTCAATTCCAATGCCTAATTTGCGTTTAGATAAGATGGCCTTTAAATAGGTAAAGAAAAACCAAGTCTCTAGAAAAACATAGCTAAAAGAAAGCTTAATCGACTGACTTAGGTGCCTTCCCTATTAAAAGACTAAGTTAAAAAGATGTACTAATAAATAGAAGCAAAAATAAAAATAATAATAGTGACTAAAAATGCTGAAATTAATATATCATGCCACCTAGTTAATGAGATCACAAGTGTGGCGCATGACATGCTTATTTACTAATAATAGGCTAAAAAGGTAAAACTGAAACTAAAACATAGTTGAAATTAACAATTGGACGCTATTAATCTTAGACTTTTCATATCGTGCTGCTTGTCTTCATTAAACAATCTTTCATGCCACTTATAAGCTTTACTCTCGGTAATCCTTCTCTATCCTTGACTTGGGCTTTGGAAGACTTTTTTGGGCTATCCAAAAACTGACTTGGATTACTGTTGACTCCCTTGAGTTCCCCGGGTCTATTTCAACATGCATTTGGTGTCAAGTATGCAAGATTATAGTCCAATTTGTCTCCTCCAAGTGACATTGCATAACTTGATGACCTGGCATGCCACCTAGAACTTGGATGCCCTAACAAAGGCCGATTTGGATGCCAAACAGGATCACATCAAATAAGACATGTATAGTTTGTATTTTGACAAGATCTCCAAGTATCAAGTAAACAATCCATAACTTTTTTTCAAACTCCTTGCTGCTTTTAGATAAAAATTGAAACACCTGTGGTGACAGTTGCGCTTGACGGAATTTAAATTAAGGTGCAAGCTGGTGCAGAAACTCGTTGGATCCCCATCTGTCAACTATTTAAATAGGCATATTGTCAAATATAAAATATTTTGCCTATTGATTGAACACGTGTTTGTCAATGTTTGTTTGGAGCCTTGTTTACATGTGACAACATTGACTGTGTCTTTTCAGCCTTGTTCAGATTCTTTAGATGCTTGGGCTAGTGATGCCAGAGGGCATTTGTTTGTTTCATGTGTTAGGGTCACATGCACATGTCATTTGGTTGTGGTTGCATTTGGGTATAACTTCTTTAGTTTCCTTTGGTTGTAGTTTGATAAAATGAAGGTTATGAGACATAAATGCTCAATGAAGATTAACATAATTGGCTTAAAAAAATAAGTATATTTGCCTTGAGCTGGCCGGGACTATGCTTTCTCCTTGGTCCATTCTAGCCTGGTAGTGTTACTATTATGTTTTTCCTTTTTTAAACTCTAAATCTTGGCTCATCCCGGCCTGACCTAATTGCGTTGATAAGTATTTGGGCTGGTTGGATCAACCAGGCGAGTGAAAAGCCTGTAACTTTACAAAACTTTGAGGGGTAGTGTTCACTACCAGACAGCGAGCTCTAGCTGTTAGAGCATGCCACTCTTTCTTTATCAAACCATACCAAGGACAAGTTCAAAAGTTTCTTTCTGATCCACCTGAACGAATCCAGACCACAGTCCCCATATTTAAAGCGTATGGTTGTCTCTCCTAAGAAAGGTTCTTCCTTTAACTTAAATTGCAAAGATAGGTTTTGAGCCCACTGCCAAGATAGGATCGCACCCATGAGCAACCCCTCAATGCAAATTTTTGTGTGATCAACAAGCCAAAAGTTATAACTGTTAGGTAGGGTTCAATTGGCAGAACATTTAATTTGAACATTCTCAGCTTCTGAAATAAAAAATTCAGAAGCTTTGCAAACATTTGAACTTCATAAATCCTGTGGTATTGAGGATTGAAATTTCTGTTCTCTGTTTCTGGGATTTTTTATCTAACTGATTAATGTCTCTCTTTATGTTTGATTTTCTTTCTCAACCATCTTTCAATTTTCAGACTGAAGAGAAAAAGCAGGCTGCTGCTGATGTTTTATTTCAATACTCTAAATTTGTGATGGCATGCATAGGGAATCGGGCTCGTCCCTGTGATATGAGGTTACATTTGATGAAGGTATGATTTAACATTCTGTTGGTTTCTAAATAGCAGTAATAGTGCTTGCTTCGATTAAAGCGTGATTGATTATGTATGCTGAAATGTTTTTGCCCTCATTGCCAGTTCCTTCTTATTTAATCTATCCATACCTTTTGATTTTTCAACGATTTTTACCAATGCTTTCAGGAGATTTCGGGAATGCCAACTTCTCTGAAGAGGGAGTCATCACAGGCTGCAGCATCTCCTGATGCAATGGGTGAGTCATCCAGCTCAGGTACAGCTAGACTAGGATAAAGCAGCCAATTTTCTTACACTTGGGATAAAGAAGGCCACTTCAGAAATATAAATGTTGCTTTGGTGCATACACTGACACAGTAGTATGTAGAATTATCTTCCTTCTGTCCAAATGCTTGCGTGCTGGCACTTTACAAGAGATGTTTCACTTTCAAGCTTGTTATAGTGTTGGTGTTTGTTGATTCAAACTTGTGTAAAACTTGAAAGTCTGATTTCAGAGGGATATGTTGTGTAGCTCACATTATGGTTAATGATATATTTAATTTTAGTGATAATATAATTTTTTATCTCTCAAGCTTTTGCTCATTTTAGTTTTGGTCCCTCAAATTTCATTAATAGGTTTTAGTCCCTCAAATTCTATTCTATTTAAAATGTTGGTTTCTATAATTCAAAATAAATTGAAATTGTCCCTTCAATAAATTGAAATTGTCCCTTCAAAGATCAAAACTCATGTTTTGAAAATCGAGGAACCAAAGTTAAAATTAAAGTAAACTTAAGGGATCAAATATTGTATGAACTCTTTAATTGTAACTATTCTTTGATCACTACCTAAAACAAAGCGAATAAGTCACCCCCAACTTGTTCACATGGGATAAATTTACCAATTGAATTATAAATATTTATTATTTGTACAGTGCAAATTTTCAACTAAAAATAGATCATCATTGTTTACCCCTCAACTTATGATTTTACAAGTGGAACACGAGTATTTATCAATAATGATTCTTCAAAATAAATAATGTATATATCTGATCTTTGGGAATAATTTCCCTTTTAATGAGTTGAGCACAAACTGAGTTAGAACACATTGGTTTCTATCCCCTTGTCTTCATATTATCATAGATGTTGATGGACGGAGTGTTGTCCCCTTAGTATTCTATAACTAATTTTTAAATATTAAAAAAATTAATTATGTTAGTTACTTATAAATGACCTTAGAAGAATGACTTTATTCATATAGAAGAGGAAAATTCTTCAACATTAGAGATACAAAATGAAAATTTTGTTATTCAAGAAATAGAAACACTGCAAATTTCAGTCTAATTTTGTTTCCTTTTTTTCCTCAAGAAAAATTTGAGCTTTAAAACTTCTACCCTCATGCTATTATGGGTCCGTTAGCGAATGCGGTGGGATAAGTAACTTATTTACAGAATGACTTATGGATAACTAAAATTGAAAATAAGTTAAATTGTAAAAATGATTTATGTTTGAGAAAGCGGTGGAAAAAGTGACTTATTTATAAAAGTGAATGTGTTTTAGAATATGGTGGGATAAGTAACATTTTTTCTAAAATTAAAATTATGAACCATGAAAATTAAATTAAAATTAAATAGTAACTTTGTAAATCAAAATTAAATTAAATATGAAATTACATAAAAAAATCTATAATTACAAATTAAAAAATCTATAAAAAAAATCTCTGTGTGAAGATTAAAATGGTGTGTTCTCCTTCACCAATTGCAACCCCCCCAACTCGTTAAGCTCTATAGCCCCCTCCCCAAAAACTCCTCTTCCTCAAAAGCATAAGGTCGAGCTTCTTCGCCGCCTCCATCGAGATACCTCACCGCAGACTCCTCTGAACAAAAAACAACGTCATCTGAAGGGAAGGATGAACTATGAGTCCTGCCACGCTGCTCTCCTGGAGCTCAAGGAAGCCTAGATTTGCGTTGCGCCATTGATGACAAGTATTGCGACGATTCATCCCTCATTTTCTCCTTCGATTTGACCGATTTTCCCAGATATGTGTTCTTCGATGTGTTTTTCCTTACTTGATTAGAGCTGCTTCATTTTGATTTGACTCCCTGTCTGTTTTTTACTTTCATAAATCCGGAGGAATAAAAGTCGGTGGTCCGAAGAAGAAGCGATCTGACGAAAATCGGTGGCATACCAACGCCGTTGGAACATTGATTGCGCTATAACGGTAAGGAGTAATGGCTCCAGCTACGTTACGTGATACGCTAAGATTTTGGGCTTGTGACTAAAAACTACTTATGAAAACAAGCTCCTTAATGCAATAAAGATTGCCCAAAAATGCAAGAAGCTGTACAGTAACCAAATCGAGCTTATACCACTGTACGCTAAGCGTTTTGGCATTCAAACGGGTTTCCAAACACACCCTATATATCTTATAAGTTGTGTGATGCTATGTTGCAACCCCACCTCATCAAGTTTGAATTATTTTAACCAATTCGAGTTACATAGTTTTATTCTGACTGTCATTAAGAGTTAAAACTCGAGCTTTCAAAAAAAAACTCAAGTTATTGAAGCTAGTAGTGATGTCTGACTGTTTTTCAAACCCAAAACTTGAGTTTTTAAAGTAAAAACTCAAGTTGTTCAATGAAAACCGTGATTGGCCTTCCATAGTATGCGACAGTGACTTCTACAGCAGTGGTGGCGATGATGAGGGCGGCGACGTTTTCTCAGTCTCCCAACAACAACAAGTCCTCTGACCTTCACGATAGCAACTCCTTAGACAGATTTAGATAAAAACATCTTTATTTAATTTCTCAGATCTGATTAAGATTTGAGTTTTGAAATGGATAAAAGATAAATTTGGAAATTCAAAAGGACAAAATCTGGATGTTTATAAATAGATTAGTTAAAGCTCTCAATTATACACACATATGAAAAATGTAAAACAGAAACTTGAGAAAGAAACTAAGAGTGAGAAGGAGATTCAAGAGTCGGATGTAGAGGCACAAGCACGCATTCATGTTGGAAAAGTTTGTGTGGATACCGGTAGATGAAGCTGTCGTAGCTATTGTCTTCTTGAAACCAAGCAAGAAAGGAAAAGAAAACCATCCAAGAGAGGTATACTTTTTTACTACATGATTCAAAAAGCCTTCAACAGATCCAAGAAAGGGATTGAAAATATTTTAATATTCCATTGCACCCTCCATTCCCAGCATATTGATAGTCCCTACAGTAATTTTCATAACTTCAAAAACATTGTTAACAACTAGAACCAGAGGGAATACTTTTTTTTTTCCTTGCAATTTTTGAACTTTCCTAATTTAACCAGGAGACTCATTATTTAAACCATAAGTATTAATCCATTGCTTCAATTACATACCATAAAAAAGTGACTTACTGCACGGTTTCATTTAACATTTCATAATATGATTAACGTGAGTTCAGCAAGTCTGACAGCCACAAAATTTACCAAAAACTTTTATGCAGATCGAGATAAAACTTCTCTTGCATGCTTACTTGAATTGTGTAAAATCACTTTAAAAAGAAATTGCAAAAAGTTTGCCACAATAGAGAGATGAGAGAGTGTTAGAGAGAGAAAGATTGGGCACGATGAGAGCACCTCTAATGCTAGGGATGGTTCTGAGGAAGAAGGGCACCAGTTGAAGGAGGAAGATGATATTCTACGTAGGAATATTAAGGAAATGGACAAAGATGCTGATATGGAAGAGGTTAGTGTGGGGAATACTTCTCCACAACTACAAGCTGATAAGGAAAATGCAAAGGAAGTAATAAGGAGAAAGGAGGTTGAGGACCAGGAGCATGCAAGAAGATACCAAAGAGTTCCCATCTCCTATAAAGCAAAAATTTTAGTACGGGAAGAACAAGCCTTTGAAGAGGACTACAAAGATCAGCTCAGGCAATGGGTTCAGGAGGAGGAGATACTGCTCCTTTTTTAACTGAGGAACAAGAAAGACTGATCAACTCGTTGCCAAACATCCATCTCCCTGACGAGAGATTGAAGGAACTATGTCGTCCTTGGAAAGATGCGTTAGTCATAACTCTCCTAGGGCGTAAGACTAATCTGCAAATGATGAGGGACCGAGTGGGTTGGCTTCTCAAGTATGAAGAATTTGACCTCATAGACCTTCAAAATAGCTTCTACATTTTTCGTTCAAAGAACAAGGAACTATGCAAAAGGATGTTATTTGATGGCCCTTGGATCATCCAGGGCTATTATTTAGCTGTGCAGAGATGGAGTCCTAATTTCAACCCTCATAGTAACACCATTAATAATCTGGCTGTTTGGGTTAGAATACCGCCGTTGCCGTTACACTGCTACACAAAAGATTTCCTGCTTGAGCTGGGTAATACCATTGGGAAGACTTTGAAGGTGGACTTGAATACGCTCGCTAATTGCAATAGAAACAATGGAGTATTGGTGGAAAGGGGTAAGTTTGCAAGAGTAAGTGTGGAGGTGGATCTTAATAAAGAACTTCCATCACGGTTTGTTATTTGTAAGCACATTTATACGGTGGAGTATGAGGGGTTAGATGCATTTGTTTCAGATGTGGGAAGTATGGGCATAAGGATGAACTCTGTCCTAACAATGCTCAAGACAATAAAGGAAAAAGGAAAGAAGATGTGCTCTCCGGCAATACTCCAGCGAGTGCAGATGAAGGTAGGGGGAAGCAGCCTCTTCGAAGTGTTAAAGGTATTCCGGCAGATGAAGCGTACGGAGTTTGGATGAAGGCTACCAAAACTTTCAGACCTAGGACTCAAAAAAGTGAAGCAGATAGGAAGCAAGGTGTGGTTCAGAGGAAAGGTGGAAATGCAGTTATCAGAGAGGGGAAAATGTTAGCTCACGTTACGACATTTTGCTAGAGGAAGCCCAGCCATCGCAGGAGTCTTCGAAGAGAGAAGATAACATGAACAAGGAAGCTGTAGTTGAGTGGAGAAGGAAAGAAGAGAAGTTTGGAACTCAGAATAGGAAGGAACCTAAGGATAATAGCGAAGAAAATGAGAGGAGCAGGGGGTAGGTAAGGCTATGAAGTCAACTATGCAGACAAGACAAAAGGGTGAAAAGAAGGAAAAAGATGTGATAAGACAAAAGGAAGGGAAGAAAATCAAGGACGTGCTGAGAGTGACAGGGGTGGATGAGCTTTGAAAAGTGAGTGTGGTAGCTGTTGGGCCAAGCCCAAGAGCCAAGTCCAAAGAATGTGTAACGAAAAAGAATTTGGTGCAGGATGGTGGGATTGGAGCTTGGTAAGGTATTAATGGGGATGACTCTCAAGATTTGAATGTGGTAGCTGTTGGGCCAAGCCAAACAACCGAGTCCAAAGGTCGCTTGAGGAAGGAGAGGTTGGGGAAGAGAAGTATTGTTCGACCAGTTTTTAAACGGACCACACCTAATAGGACCCATAATGTTGTGTTTGGGTCATTGATAAAGAAGGGCCCAAATGCTTTAATCCATGAACAACAAGCCATTGATACAGACAAGGGAATTGAACAAGCTCACCTGAGAAGCAATTTCGTGCACCATCAAAATTTATGCGAGATTCAGGCGAATGCTAGCACGGTGACGGATGGGGCTTTGACACGTGGTAACTCAACTGACCAGCTAGAAGGTTTATTGTCTTTGGTGCCTAACACGCCTGGAATGTGTGTTAGCACAGGATAGTTAGAGGCCCAATGGAATCATGAGGGGATGGGACAAGGAACAGAGGAAGGCCTAAAGGAAAATGCAACAAAGGAAGAGCAGCGAATGGACTTCTTTGACTCAGGCCAGCAATGCTGCCTTGTAGGTGTCTCTTTCAATCGCTTTCTTTTCCTTATGAATATTTTTGCTTGAAATTGTAGAGGCGTAGCCTCAAAAATTTTTCTGGCTAGATTACGTGATGCCATTAGGGGGAATAAAGTTCATATTGTGATTCTTATGGAGATGTGGGTTAGTGGTAGAAGGGCGGATTTAATTGTCAGGAAGTTAGGCTATAACTATTGGATTAGATTGGAGGCAACAGGTTATGCAGGGGGATTTGGATCCTGTGGAATAGCGAGGAACTCTCTGTCCAGTACATTAATTCTTCAACGCAGGCCATTCATGTGAAGGTTCTTCCCTCGAACAACACTCAAGATTTTTGCATTTCTTGTGTTTATGCAGAACCTTGCTGTAACTGTCGAAAGCTTTATGGGCTGAGCTTATGAATTTTAGTAGTTCGGTTGTGGGTCCCTAGCTTGTGATTGGTGATTTTAATGCTTATTTATCCCCTATGGACAAAAGGAGAGGAGGAGTTAATATCACATCCATGAAGCAATTTGGAGAGTGGATTAATCACTCCGAATTAATTAAGGTGGAGAATGTAGGTGATAGATTCACTTGGGAGAAAATTGATTGGGCCATTATTAACCATGCTTGGATCTTGGTTTTTCCATTTTCTAAGGTCTATCATCTTCACAAATTTGGTTCTGACCATCGTCCTCTCTTGCGCAAGAGTTCTTTAGGTAGAAGGCAAATTGCAAAGAATTCTTCTTTCCAATGTCAAGCTGCTTGGCTTTTGAAGTAAGATTTTGACGATATTGTGAAAATAGCCTGGGGTAAGGAAAAATGGAAAGATCAGATTGAATGGTTCAAGAAGGAAGCTAGCTCCTGGAATAAGCACAGCGTTGGGAATGTGTTTGCAAAAAAAGGTAAAATCATGCAGAGAATTGAAGGGGTGGAGAGGATAAGAGGTAGACGTGATAATCAACATCTCGTTCAAATTGAAAGAGAACTTTGGGGGGAGTACAACAGATTGCTTGCTCAGGAGGAACTGATTTGGTATCAAAAATCAAGGTGTAACTGGTTGGATTGGGGGGACATAAATAGTAAATTCTTCCATATGGCTGCAGTTGTGCGTCGAAGGAAAAACACTATTGAGGGTCTTAAAAATGAGCATGGCGATTGGGTGTATGATCAACAAGACCTCAAGCAGATGGCAATCCTCTACTTTGATAATCTATTCCGTAGTGAGACAACCAACATCCCTCCTCTTTGTACTCAGTATAGGTTTCCTTGTCTTCAACATTCTGATAAAGTATGCTTAACAGCTAACGTCAAAGATGAGGAGATAAAAGCTGTTGTTTTTTACCTTGGTGCCTACAAAGCGCCAGGGCCAGATGGTATTCAGGCATTCTTATATCATGAGTATTGGCATATTATTGGTCCCTCCTTGTGTAACATGGTGAAGGATGTTTTTGAGGAGCGTAGGAGAATTCAGGAGATTAATGACACCAATTTGGTCCTCATTCCTAAAGTGGAGCAGGTGGAATCAATTAAAGACTTCCGGCCAATATCTCTTTGCAATGTCAGCTACAAAATCATAACCAAAATCATTACCTGGAGGCTTAAGACTTTCATAGGGAAGATTGTTGGCAATCATCAATGTAGTTTCATTATCGGCAGACAAAGTAGTGACAATATCATTATAATGCAGGAGGTGATTCACTCAATGAAAATGAAGCAGGTGGTACTGGGTGGTTAGCGTTGAAGGTTGAGCTTGAAAAAGCTTATGATCATCTTGAGTGGGATTTCATTTTGTATACTCTTCGTTCCGTGGGTATTGATGAGCATTTGTGCGAGATAATTATGGCTTGCATCTCTTATTCCTCTTTCAAGATCTTATGGAATGGGGAGGAGACCCGGGTATTCCACCCTACGAGAGGCATTCGGCAGGGGGACCCTATATCCTTGTACATATTTACCCTTTGCATGGAGAGGCTAAGTCATATCATTAAGGATGCAGTTACTGATGGTGAGTGGAACCCTATCCAGCTGACGCTAGGAGGGCCTTATTTGTCGCATTTGTTTTTTGCTGATGATTTAATCCTGTTTGGTGAAGCTTCATCCGACCAAATGCACATAATGCAGAATTGTCTTGATAGATTCTGTATGGTTTCAAGGCAGAAAATTAATAAGGGGAAGATGAAAGTTCATTTCTCGAGAAATGTAAATTTCAATCGAGCCTTACACTGAGTCAAATAATGGGTGTAGGCTTAACTGGTGACTTGGGGAAATACCTTGGTATTCCTTTAATCCATAAAAGGGCCTCCTATGCTATTTTTTCTCCTGTTTTGGAAAGGGTTAATAGGAAGCTGGCTGGATGGAAGAGGAGCTTCCTTAATATGGCAAAACGAGCTACTCTTATCAAATCAGCCTTATCTACTCTCCGTACTACCACATGCAATTTATGTTTCTTCCAAACAAGTTAATTCAGGATCTTGAGAGGAGAAGTAGAGACTTCCTTTGGGGCAGTAATGAAGAGGGAAGGAAAATGCATCTTGTGTCTTGGGAGGTTGTTAATAAGGATAAGAGGAATGGTGGGTTGGGAATCCGTGATCTGCATAAACATAATGAGGCTTTCATTATGAAGATATGTTGGAATCTCTTAAATAATAGAGAAGCGTTATGGGTGAGAGTTCTCAGGTCCAAGTACAAGTGTGGAGACCAGCCAATGGTGAAGGTTATGGAGAGGAGATCATCATCTCTCACATGGAGAAGCATTTGTGAAATGTGGAGTAAATTCCAAAGAGGAGAGTGAAGATAGGAAATGGGAAGTTGGCCAATTTTTGGCATGACAACTGGTCGGAGGTCAACCAACCGTTGATTAACTTGATTCCCGGATGCGAGGGGATGAATGACTTGAAGGAAAAGGTAGTTGATTATATTAATGAGAACGGTGATTGGGACTTTCAAAAATTGGGCTCTTGGTTCCATCCCCAGGTTATTGAGTGTATCATGGGTGCCCACCCTCCAAGTGAGGAAAGAGAAGAGGATATATATATATATTTGGAAACCGTCTAACGACGAGTGTTTTTCTGTGAACTCTACACATCATTTTCTTTTTGCAGGTATTCATTAGCAGGAGGACATCATATGGAGAAAATTATGGCGATGGCATGTTCCTGAGAAGATCAAGACGTTTATGTGGCTCTTTTCCCATGGCAAAGCCCACACTGCGAAGCTCAGAGTTAATAGAGGGATTGAAGCGTCATCAGCATGCCCTTTCAATTGCTCCAACGAAGAGGACTCGATGCACCTTTTGAGAGACTGCCATAACGCCCGGGAGAGATGGTTAGCAATTGTCTAGCCATCTAAATGGGCTGTTTTCTCCTCTTTACAAGGAGTGGAGTGGATCCACTGGAATCTATCTAATGAAGCGGGGAAGATGTCTACGAAAAAAGTGCAGTGGGCTACTTTATTCGGTTACACTTGTTGGGATATCTGGGTGAATATATGTAAGAAATTATATGGTCTGGAAGAAGCGGATGGGGCTCTCAATGCTAATTCTAGTTTCTTTCGTGCTTGCCTTGATCAGGATATGAAATCTAGGTGTACC